>DWAJ01003274.1:0-15187 GCA_018238005.1 Eurema mandarina
GCCTATTTCGTATAAAAACAGTGTTTATCTTAACACTACGAGGAGTTCGTTAGGTTAGAACAATTGGTAGTGATTTGTTTGACTTTGAATGTATAAAGTAGGTAGCATTATTTTATTTAGGGTCAGTAGCAATCGTATTTGTTCTCATTTATACTGTGTAGTGATTACCGTAAGCTTATACTATATATCTAAGCTTATTTATATTAGGGATGCAGCGGCATTAAAGTCAATATCAAAGTATATAGAGATTAAAATAACGACATAATATTAAAAGCCCTGAATAGTAAGCAAATACTCTATAGCAATCCAATAATATTTACATAGAGTTAAATATATATAGAGAGAGAGACAGTAGTCAAAGTCATAGTCAAAAGTATCTATACTCAACTAGGCTACATATAGTAACACTTTTGAATCGTCATGGTATTAAAAAAAAATTAAAAACCGGTTCGGAAGGCAGTCTCTACTGAGAAGAACCGGCAAAACTTTGATAGATAGTTGCCTGGTAGAAATCACTTTTAAGTGATAAGGCTGCCAGTTACAAAATTTCCAATAGTTTAAGATTGTTTAATATTGTAATATCTATATTGTAACAAAGAATAAATAAATAAATAAATGAATAGATTATACAGAAACTCACCCCATAGGCCTTAAAGTTGTAATAGCTAGTCTTCATAAAATGCCTTAACATTTTTTTAACATTTTGATATTCATACATACAACAATAACTCATAAAAATTATCTCAGCCTAAAAAGGGTCTATTATCAATCTTATTAAAACATCGCTACACTTTTAATATGAACGATACATCGCAACAGTAGTTACCTACATATAATATTGAGACATCAAATTGCGACGAACTACTAGATATTTTGTTCTTGTTTCTTGACCTTTTGTAACCTACTTTACTACTTATTTATTATGCAAAGTATTTCATATAACATAACATAGTTATATTACAATGTACATAGTAATAGGCGCGATGTTAGCTATAGATTTTGCTTATTTTTATAGTTAATGCTTTCTTTTAATGGTAGTAAATTATTTAATTGAAAATAAAGAAAGTCATTTAAGTTTTTTTTTTAACAAATATCAAGAAATTGTTAGGTACAAAATTTAATGTTTGTTTAGGTCCAAGCATATCAATTTTTACTGGAACACAAGTAACTTGTTTTTATTTAATCTTAGTAATGGTCTAAAAAATGCAATTATTCACGTAAGCTTTGAACGAATTTACTTATTAAAAAAGCATCAAACATCCCTATTATTATTAATTTACTTTTCATTATTAAAAACTAGTGAGATTTTCGAACGATGATATTACAGATAGCAAATACAGAATATCCATACTAATATTATAAATGGGAAAGTGTTTGTCTGTATGTTTGGTATGTTTGTCGTTATTTCACGGCAAAACGGCTGGACCGATTTCGTTGAAAATTTGTATGTAGATAGATGATACCATGGATTAAAACATAGGATATTTTCTATCCCGGTATTGCTCCGGGAACGGGAACTACGCGGGTGAAACCGCGGGGAGCGACTAGTATTCCCATATGTGGTAGTTGTACTATTTCTACCCATAGGTAGAATAAAAAATCTATAACATTTAGAGATAAATGAAGGGTCGACCATGCGGTCGTCAAAGCCATACTAATATTATAAATGCAAAAGTAACTCTGTCTGTATGCCTGTCTTAACAATACTCTAAAACTACTGAACCAATTAGAACGAAATTTGGTACACAGATGGTCTTAAGCCTAGGGACATAGGCTACTTTTTTTTAAATCAACCTCCATAAGGATGCGCGAGGTTGGAACGGGGTTGGAACTTTTTATAATTTTCCGCTCTCACGGCCAAACCGCTGAACCGATTGTAATAAAATTTGGTATGATATATAATAAGATGGTGTAGAGCCTAAGATAAAACATTGGCTACTTTTTAACTGAAAAAAGGGTTATAAGAAGGGAAGGGGGGGTCAAACCTTATTTGAAAATCCACGCGGACGGAGTCACGAGCAACAGCTAGTATTGTTATAGATGAATACTATCAAAAACAATGGCTAGTTTAAAACAATTTGTTTTCTATCGAGAGTATAAATAAATCGTTATGTTTTATCGTCCATACAATTAACAATGTATCGGCTGTTAACAACATTCAATGTGAATGCATTATATTGGTTTTAGAAGCATTGTTTTATTTTTATGACGAATATTTACGTCTCGTTTCTTCTATTGTTTGAATAATTTAGTAATAAATAATTTATATATCTATATATATAAAACAAAGACGGGTTTGTTACAACACTTATAGTTCGAGATCGGGTAGACCAATTTTCATGGTATTCATTAATAATGTAGCTTTGTTCACGTAACGCCGAGTACATAAGTTTATGAAGACATCTTTATGCAACCGAAAGTATTGTATAAACATTCAAAAAAACTTATCATTAAATCCGAATTCTTTCATTTAATAGAAAAAATGTATTATAATTGTAAGTTCTTTAACTAGAACAATTAAATAAAATAAGTCCTTAACCTCACAATAGACAAGGTTAATAACCTCAAGAGCTAGAAAAGTGCATATATTTTGTTATGTATATAATATAAAAACATGCTTTTTAATAACAACTTTTTAGACTATGTGCGATTTTCTCTGCATCTGTCCAATATTTTAATCTTCATTTGATCTGGTTTTTAACTGTAACGTATTTTAAGACATGTATTTTATTATGGCGCGCAAATCAACAGCTGACGTATCGTACTACAGATAAAAAAAAACACCTGGATAAGTTTTATGTGACTTATGGCAGTTGTTACAGGCTGGTTACAAAACGTATAAATAAAAAAAAATGCGAACAGCTGATACCTTTCATATGCCTATCCTTGTATGTAATAAGAATCCTTCACAGATAAGCAATAAGGACTAAATTTGACTGTCAGAAAAAAATTATGTTATATTTCTAAGCACGTGCCATCGGTTTGAAATTCGAACAATACGAACAATATGTCAATAGACGACCCATAGACAGATGTGCGTTCCTAATTTATGATTTAACGATCTACTTTCTATGAAGGCTTTAGCTTTATTCTTCAATTTTTTATTTAACCCGAAGTAATAGGTACTTAAATTTTATTCACCATATAAATATCATAACTGTTAGAAATCACTAATTAATTCCCTTAGATATAGCCTCACTCAATATTTTGACGTTTTTTCGATATTTCTTTTGGGGTTGCCTGGTAAAAAAATCGATTTTCCATCTTATTATAAAATTTGTATATTAATATTATAAAGTATATACCATTATTATTAACAACGTACATAAAAAAACTCATACATTAAACGTTAATAGGATCATAAGCAGCAAGGGTCCCGTTGAAACGGTCAGTCAATTAAATGCATCCTGCGATATCGTGACGTGGGAACGAGTTGCATTCGTCAAGCATCCTTGATAATATTAAATCATTTGTTCACTCACTATATGATAAACTTAATTGAATTCTTCTTCTTTTTGGTTAAATGGCAGTGCGTTACCACAATTTCGCCAATGTGTGTGTGTGTGTGTGTGGCAATAAGCAACACGTGCTTTTAATACCACACGAAAACATCTACCCAAATTGTTTGTAAAATGACAGTGCACTCAATTTTGACAATGGCTGGTTGTAAAAAAAATAATGACACATGTCACAATGACGTCTTCATAATGACATGTCGCGTTAGTGCGACATGTCTTGCAAAAAAAAAGATATAATAGTATTTTCAAAAAGGAATAAAATCACGTAAAACTAAACGAGCTCATCAAACTTACGGCTTTGGTACTTAGAATGTTCAACATCCTTAAACTGTACCAATAAATCGCCATCGCGTGTTGCGTGCTTTACTCATATGAAACCTCTTTGTTTTTCAATTTGTTTCTTTCTCACTTACACAAGTTTTATTAGATTTATAAATTGAAATGTCGAACAAATAGAAAGAGAAAGAAGATATGTCAACGTCATATGTGATGTAGGTATAACAAAAGTAGGCTTTTGTAATTCTACATTTCAATGGTTAATGAAATAGGTAAATTATAACCAGAAAATATCAAACATGGAGAAAAGACGGAAATGAGAAAATTATATCATCATTCAAAAAAGGAACTTACTTCAAGATTAAAATTAATTAATTATATGTATAATCAATAATATTTTGATACTTGAAACCAAGGCTTAAAGGACAATTAATTAATATTTAACTACCAATATTAAGTATAGTTCAGCCTACCTGTCTATATCTAAATAATGTTCAAGTAACAAGGCAAGTCTATGTGAACTCACCCTAATGTTTACGTATGTACAAGCCCATAAATCGGCATTGCGTGTTGCGTGCCTTACTCATATGAAACTTCTCACTCTATTTTAATCTATATCTTTGCTTTTAATTAAACAAGCTTCTGTTCAACCAGTATCTAGTATATAGTAGTAAATAATGTTACCTCCTTTTATTGGAATTTATTTTTATTTATGTATTTACATTCGTTCTATTAATAATATGACTTATTTTTTCCAGATAACCTGAAAGTGATCTAGTGTTTATATTTTATCTGTTATTTAAATATGACCCTATATGTCAAGTGTTAAAATTCGATGTATTTTTTATCATTATTTTTTGTTACAATATCAAATCAAAATTACGAACTCGAATGAAATAATCAAATATAAGAAAACAAAATTCCAGCTGTAACTACGCCTTTACGTCAGTGCAAAACATGGGTACGTCTTTTTGTATAACATTTCATATTCATCTCTGAATTGCTGTCAGCATAGCGTGTAGATAGGATTACTGTGCAAAATTATTTCACTTATCCCTTCACTATTCTGTGATAGCCATAGTAAGAATGTGGACCCGCCCGCGGCTCACTCTCATCAAGTTAACTAGAAACTCTTTGGTATATCTGCCTTTTATTTTTTTTATCTGTTGACGTTATGACTTTGACGTTTGATTCGCGCGCTTTTTCGATTAGGGTTGTTCTATATTGGAATGTGATGAATATCATAGAATTATTATGTAACTGTAAATTGTAATAAAAATATTAATTATATTTTAGGTAATATAATACGAAATTTTGAAATTGAAAAATGAACATAGTGGACGTTATATTTGTGAGATACATTTTGTAAATATACAAAAAACTTACCTAAAGTTCTATTTAAAAACTAGACATCTACTAATTAACTATTACGGGAAAAAATTACATTTATATTTTTCTCAATCAGACTGAAATCGGTTGTTAGCGGATAAGTAAATCATACGTAATAAGTTAGTACGGAAAATCTTAAAAACATTAAATATAAACTTATAGGTACTAATTTATTCATGGCCCAACCTTATTTTATTGGATCGAATGCGAGCGTCCATTTTGTTTTTCTTAACATACGCACTTGTAATTTCCATCGAGTAACAAGATTATGTAAATTAAATCAGACTTTTGTAAATAAACTATCTGCGCGACCAACTTGCGATAATTTGTTATTTTTTTTATTGTCTTCTTTATATCAATGTTCTTATTTACATATACAAACATGTTCTTGTTAATCGGATGACGAAAGGCTATAGATAAAATAATTATTGTGATTTGTTTGACTCACGTCTGATTTATAAGTATTAGTTTATTTGCATTGTATGTAGACGAGGTTTTAAAAGAGTTGTTTAAAAACGAAAGTGAATTAATTACTATTCTATATAATATATTATATAATATTATAAAGAAGTAAAGTTTGTGTATTTGTTAAATTGTAAGGGGTAATCTCGGGATCTTCTGATCCGATTTTAAAAATTATTTCACCAATAGAAAGCCACATTACTGCTGAGTGTTATATAATAAAGTTACAAAAATATAAAAGGATTATTAACGTTATGATCAACAAAGTGGGCACGGGTCAGCTAGTATATTAATTCTGACGTATGTACAGCTGCCGACTATAGACATATAGTATGAACACAATAAACAAAACAAATCATTTTATTACTGAAAAAAATTGGTTGAATTGATGAAAGGTATGAAATTAGCTATGTTGTAGTTTGAGAATGAACGAATGAAGACACCAGTCTTTAAATATTAACCTGTAAAAATGATTTGTAATGTTTATAAAGTGTTAGGTACCTAATACAGGTACTTTTGCTTTCGACTTCTACTATCTTACTAAATTTTTAACAAGACTAAGAATTCTCAATGTAACACTCATAAAAGACCCTCTAAGGTAACAACCGAAGTTCACACATAAATAATGAACTATACGTACCTATATGATGCAATAAATAAAAACAGTTTTGGCCTAGAAGCCAGCCGGTTTGAAAGGAAACCGCTGAGGCCGCCAAAATGCGTTAACGTTACAGGAAGATGCGCAAGACATCCGCTACGCTATTTCACTTATAGATCACTTATAGCTGATAAGTAATACGTTTTATAACCAGCGGTTACCAGGCACAGGGCGTAGAAATGACCAGACTTACAAATTTTTAACAATTTTCCTTTTTCTTAACATTTTTAACAAATTAATTTAAAGAAGTCTACTAAATACCCCTATATGTTGGTAAACAATACATAGATATGTAGTGCACCCCTGCCAGGAGCAAAGTTCCGGGTAGCACTACATTGGTTATGGATTGGCGTTTCTCTTACCAACAGGAGGGCGTCCAGCTCGTCTCACCACTTTAATAGGTTAAAAAAATAAAATAAAGTACTACCGCAGCGAGAAGGGCTCAAAGGCATCTTCGAAGGCCCTTGCGCAACGTAGGGGTTATAATTACCTACTATATGTGGAGAAAAGAGGATGTGACCTTCTTTTGAAGCAAAGGGATCTACCAGACGAACTACCTGGCCTTTAGCAGCGCCTTTAGATTGATCATTCAATGTCGAAAGGTATATGCTAAGTCTCAAATAAATATCTGAAGCGCGATTCAGATAATAAAAACTGCATTTAAAAATATACGACATTAAATTTGTTAAAAAAATGACACGTAATAATTAATTAGGTTGAAAACTTCTATATATTAAAAGACAATTGACATTTTAACGTGCATAGGAAGTGAAAAATAGCAGACATTCTTTGTATTATATAAATGAATCGGAAAGAATGTTCAAGGTCAGTGAAATGTCACATAATGTGTCAGTGAATTGTTAGGGTTGCCGCTTTAGAAATTAATGCAAAAATATGCATTTTTTAAAGAATAAATAAATTTAAAACCCACAATAACTAGAATTATTAGTTGAAATCAAGTTTTTCGATAATATATTAGAATCAAGTTTTGAAACAAAAACATCGACATAATAATAGATTTGATACAATCACGACATCGAAAAAGTTCATTGTCTTATGCAAAATAATGCAATAATAACGAAAATATATTATCATAGTTATATCATTGAATTTTAATATGAAAATAAATAAAAAAGCGCAAGATGTATGCAACTGGTTTCGCGGGTCGTTGAACTGCGACAAATGCGTGGTGCCATTATGAAAATAAGTCATTTAACTAAATAACTGGGCCATTAGGAAGGCGGGAAGGTTCTAATACGCGCTCTCTGTTATACATGGTGGTATCTTTTAGACCATTAATAATTATTATACTTTATTTTTCCATTCATCTAAGTAAAGGAAATAAAAAAGTGCACTATATATAGCTACTTAGACACTTTTTAGTGATAAGACCGCCAGTTACAAAAGATTCTATAGGTTAAGATTATTTAAAATTTTAATTTAATTTAACAAAGAATAAATAAATAAAATAGCTACCAAAAATCGGTGGTGTTTTGGTAGGTATAAGACCGACATAATCTTTTCCTCGAGGTCTATGGGTATCCCCCACAAAAATAAATTTAATAAAGTCTACCTATTAACATAAACGTAGGTACATAATTAAGAAGCGTACTCTACAAAATAGGTACACAAACCCCGACCAAAAAAAAGCAAGCAAAAAGAGCGTGTAACATTCCTATCACACCTAATAAACTACCTGATGACCTTGAAGACCTGAACGGATTTCCACTAAACGTAGCTGAGAACACTCTCGATGGATATACCTTTCAAACAAAAAAGAAAGCATTAAAATATGATCATCCGTTTCAGAAACCCTAATCAAGGCAAAATTTTCTTTTCAAGTTAATTACGTAAGGTTTTTGTCAGTTCTTTGAAAGAGTGTACTTTTTCTTTTTCGATCAATATATAATGTATAATATTTTCAATTTAGTGTTAATCCTATCATGGCAATGTATTATATATTGCGCACTAAAACTGTAAAATTGCATTCACATCGGAAATATAACAGGTATCCGGCCCATTTTTATATCTGGGTTATACAAATGTGCCAGATACTTGCTATGTTAAGACCGACCATAATAATCATTTTCATATGAATGAAACCTTTAAATGGGGTCTGTCTTAAAGTATAAGCCTTATCTTACAGATTCGTTTTGGGCATGATAAATTAAATGATATATGTGGTGATCAAGATTAATAAGATCACCAATAACAAAGTATAGCCTCATTACAATTACATTGAAATGAAGCCAGATTTATATCACAGACAGAAAGTCAAATAACAAGGTCCTATCCCCGTCTCAGTTCATAATAGCACAACTTTTCCGACTACGACGACAGCTATATATTATACGTCCTAAATGAAAAACTATGCAAGAAAAACACAGGGCAAAAGTTTGAGGTTCAATGGGGTGTTGCGATCCCTCGTCTGCGTGAAGGGGAAAGTTTCGTGTACAAGAAGTATGAAACCCTTGATCAAACTACAAATCGATGCTCACTTAAATTAGATGAGTCACGATAAAAAAATCGCAGGTGAAAGGGTGACAACTGACAGGGGAACTTTATGGGCACATTATTGTGATTGTATGGGGTAGGACAAATGTATTCTCCTAAAACGGATTATATTTGCGTACTATAATACAGTTCATTTTCGTTTGACTGCAAGTGATTTTTCCTTTATTACGTCATAATTTGAGTAATGCCTTTCGTATACACTGTACCCTTCTTGAACGTGAAATATTTTTCTATTTCGATTTTCGGCCGAACGATGAATTTACACGAGAAAACGAAATTTCCATTCCAAAAATTTCTTCAAATCCTTTGTTGCAGAAATATAATTATATTTATAGTAAGTAGATTGAACATTTAGGTAATTAAATTGTGGATACACCATGAAAAGGTTAACGACCCTTATTAACTAATGTTACGATCACGATATCTTTCAGTTTTGAATAGTGTCAAATGATTTTGTACACATACACCAAAATTTTAATCAGCATACACATAATAAGTAATGTTAATAATATTTCGGAGGGAAACGAGGCGAAACTGGTGCCAATGCAGACTGTGTATAAATATTAAATTTGCGAACACAAGTACCCACATTCTGAGTGCCAAGACAAAGGACCACTTGGACTATCTCAAAGGGTAAAATTTAAATTACAAGCTTTGTGCTGAAGACGCTTCGAGGCCGAGTTAAATAGATTTGAAAGGTCAGCGCGTAATTGAGATAAGGAGCGAATTTAAAGACCTGTTGATGAAATTAAGGCACTTGGTGCTTCGTGAGGTTGACTTGACATGTTTTTACACATTACTATTATTACTGTCAGTGGATATTAATGTTGTCGACCGATGCTCACAAGAAATATAATCAGATAATAATGTTAATATAATCTATATTTCATAAAATAATTAAGATAATAAAATGAAAACGGTAAATATTACGTATAATGACGTAAGTACCAAGAGTAAAAAACACGGGTTCAAACAATAATACGTATTATGAGTACGTTTTATATTTGGGTTAATAGAAAGAATAATTAAAATAAAAAAAAATACTTGAAAATAAACAAATGCTTTAAAAATGAATTAATAAAAATATGTTCTGCAAAGCAACACGGAATATAATCTAGAATTTTATCTGCACTTTAATTCTGATTATTTCCAAATCATAAAGTAATAAATTGAAATTTTAACGGTTGCATATTTTAATAAACCTTGCTATTTACTGCTCGGTACTACTAGTTATTTTTATAAGTGGTATTCTTAATTTACCGTTAAAAAGTTTTAAAAGCTTCTCATTGAGTATTTTAAGCTTGAACAGACTATCAAATATAACTTATTTACTTTTTATTGGATGGAAACATTGTATGGAATTATATTTTCGAACAGTCTTCGCGTGACGAATAAAAATTTATTTTCTTCGTGCTGGTGTTTAATTTTTTTTTGTGTTACCGAAAATTAATTTGACATTGTAGTTCTACCGGTTTATTATCAATCATAGTAAAAGGCGATAAAAATTATTCGTGGTTTGTTCTCTTATAGCACTAGAATGAACTATGCCCTTACAAACTCAACAAAATTTTAATAATGAAGTCCACCTTATGAAATTCCTTCAATTTCTATCTAATTTGCAAACTGGAGGAATGGTTCTAATATGTAGATGAGTTCAGCGAGTTCATATACGCTGTGCGTGCTACAATATGCCAAAAAATGGCCCATGTCCTTTCTTTAACTTAATAAAGTCAAGACTATATTTGTATCAAAACTCACCTGTGCGCTTATTATGTTATTAAATTACATATAGTTTTTATAGAACTAATCAATTTAAGTAAACAAAAATCGGTAGAACCTTACATATGATAAAACTGTGACTAAAAGACATGTGCTGTGCGCATCTATGTCGTAATCATATCTTCGTCTGCACTCAACCAGCAGTCGTCTAAAGTCTAAACCAAAGGAAACGGATGTCGTCACAAAGGGTAGGGCTGAGCAGTCGTAGTGTGTGCCGCTAGTGAACTGTCTGGGAATCGATGTACGTAATATAATGGCTTTGGAGAGCGCTTCTATGCCCGTTACTGTGTCTTTACAATTCAAAGTTTTAAATACTAATGATTCTGAGGGTATTTATAAGATAATCTCTGGTCAGGGCCGAATTTTATTTATGTATGAGGGTGTCAGAAACACAAACCGTACTAGATTAATTTGGTATGCAACAATAAAATTTGTAACGTAAAAGGTATTAGAATGGTTTTCCTTGCATTCGAATAGTACCTATATGTACTAAAATATTTCGTAGATAGGTGAAAAGAGACCAAAATAATCATGTCATTAGTTATCTTCAAAATACAGATATTTAGTTGAGTTGTTTTCAATATATACTTCTATAGTCGACTTTACAAATATATCCTAAAACGTAAATGATAAGGTAATGATAAAATGATGAAAAAGGAGGATTAAATTCAACTTATATTTCTTAGTAACAATAATATCATCTCAAATCCATGAACGTAAAACATCCGTGTCCATTGTCCTATTAAGTGTAGTCTAGAAACTGGTAGTATTTCATGTACACTGTGCGATGCCAGTGTTTCACGCTAGTTTAATCAGGCAGTCCCGCGGGGTGAAACCGAGAACAATCCGAAAACTTTGCTACAATTTATCTTTGTAAACTGTAAAAACACTTTCCACTGAGGAGTATATAAATATACAAAATTAAATGGTACTGGTTACATTACATAAAGATTAACAAAGGATCATTTCCTCCTCCTTTATCCTATTATTTCCTTTTTTTCCTTATTCCTACATTAAAGTTCGACAACGCAGTCGTGAGTGATTTAATTTTCCATGGGCTTTCAGTTGCCCACCACAGTATAAAAAAAAACTTAGAAAAGAACGAAAAACGTGGTGGTTCATGAATCATCCTACCCTAGTTATTTGTATATTAATGTATCAGTACAGTTTAAATATCTAACAAATAAATAAGTTCTTCACACGCGATCATGCTATTATAAACTATGAAATTTTGAATCGATTAAAATATTTTATGCATATGTAATGATAGGCATTACTATATACTATAAAAATTATTTGTAAAATAAAGACGACCTATTAAACATAATTTGAAATGCCTACGAGATGTGAGAATATACAATGATACCAAATCAAAATTATCCTTAGCTGTTTTCTTAGGAAATATACATATATCTTAGCTTATATGAACAAATATTTGTTAAGTATGTGGTCACGAATGAGCGGCATATAATATCGATACCAATCAGACTTATCGCTATCTATATGTCTTTATATCTCAAGTGCACCAAACTGCATAGAGTAAATACGTTCTGCATATATCTGGATGATTTACCTTTCATGATTATAGATACTTTGTGTGATTCTACAAGTTTAACTGGCAATAGTTATTTCTAGTTATAATGCGTGGAAGAAGGGGCTTGTAACCTTCCTCTGATGTAAAGGAAGCATCTTCCACCAGTAGAAGTATTAAGTCAAAATAAATATCCTATGCGCGATTCAGAACTTTTACAATCATCATACCTTTAATAGGAGGTAGTTTGACAAGCTCCTGATTGTGATTCTGGACGTTGAAGCGGCTCGAGCCCTGTCTGCGAGGCTGTCCATTCCAGCCGGGGGGTCGGGGCCCGTCGGCAGCTCTCGGTACTATGGCCGCGGGAGGCGGAGGCCTATTCACTAGCGCTTGCTTTTCTGGACGAGTCTGGAATGAATTAAAATTAGCTAAGGTTATTTATTTCCATGCTGTTGTTGATTGTTGGTAGGTATGAACAATTGAATACAACATTGAACATTCGTTAATACTATTTTACCAGTAACACTTATGAATAACTTTGAGAAGGCATGCAATTGTTGATGTTACATTTTTATATCTATACTGTTCATATTCCTAAATTAAATGAATTTACATAAATATCTCGTTACAGGCAGGGTTTTTCAACGCTTCAAAGCTGAGAAATCAAAGAATTTATATATAGCTTCAGCGCTATAGAGATGCAGAGATGCAGAACGGGATGTTTCTAAGAGTTATTACGTTTAGGTCAACGGGCCACGCGAGAGGAATAATATCTCACTTTTAAAGTAGGTAACGTTTGCTCCCAGGGAGTCTGCTCGCCGCGGACCGCCTATAGAGCCTTAGTAGGAAATTAATTTACTTTTATAGCTGTCAGCTTAATGAAAAATAATTACAGTGTCTATTGACTCGAGAGTAGTTCTTTATTAAATATTATGACACAAATTCATTTTATTTTTAATATTTTATTACGCTTTTGAAAAAAACTAGGTTATCTGATAAGCCCGTTTAGTTGCGAATTGAAATAGTTTTGTAAAACTAATAAAAAAATAACTAAACTAATTTATTCACCGTTTTGAAAACTCATTGGTGTAGCTATTATTCTGGGTTACAATTGGGCGCTGAGGCCTAACCGAGAACTAAAACGCCCTTCGCTGTTAACTGACGCTCTAAGCAATTTGTCATCAAATCACGCCCATCATATCTGGGCCTGGAGCCAATACTATCTAGGTCAGCTGATGCACGTTGCATCGTATTCAATGTCAATGATAGAAGTTGGGAACTTCTCACGCCCGCAACTTTCACAACATCAACAGATCGGTATGCGCGTATGTTTTTGCTGATTTGCTATTTATAGATTGCGTGAAACGTGCAGATGTACATTACTGGCGGTGGGCACGAATGCGAAGAATGTGCGAAACGACCCGGATGTAATGTTGGTCCTTCGTTACTTTTTGTTTTCGACGATTATCGTGTAAAGTTTACGTAACGGTTCTGTGGATTACCGGCGGAAAGTGAAAACACGCTTTAAACGAATTCAATTAGTGATATGTATTTGTAATCCTGCTTAATATTATTCATACGATATCTGGAGGATGTATCGTATGTATTCGTTTTTATTTAGCGCAAAGTTGTAAAGCATGACATACTAACTAAGAGATTTTTGTGATGTAGTATTATTATTACACACGTTATCTCTAAGCTCTATTTAAAAAATCAGAACCTAGTCTTCTCAGGTGATGATTATTTTCTAACACGATCTAACCAAAATCTAGTGCACTACATAAATCGACGAAAAGTAAAAAAACCATGAAAGAATGTCAATAAATATCTAATTGTTTTGTTATTGATCTATTATTTTACATATGTAAAATCTTTAACATAATTAATATTAACTGATTTAAGTAGCACTCCTATCAGAAGCTTTGTATCGAAATCGAATACATAACTATAGTCTTTGAAACACGGCTCCATATATGAATGATAATCGTTTTCTGTGTAAAAGCATCGGATTGGAAATAACAATATGTCATTTACAGGGAACGTGGAATATACCTAATCACTTTACCAATTACTAGTCATCTAATCCATTTGGCTTTCAGGTCTAATTGTCATTAATTTGAACAGAACACTCAAAACTCATAATGATGATATTTAATGAGTCATTGATGGTATTAGTTGGCGTACCAAAATTTCTGAGTATCTAAGAATAAAATGTACTTGAGAGATAAATCTTAGAAGATACAAATATGTTTTCTGGTCATTGCCCTGTAAAATATTTAGCGGAGCAGTAGTTTCGATATTTAGACACATGTATATCGTTTCTCTTCTAGTTTTCGATGTAATAGATTGTTCGTACTGATATTTAGTATTTTACTGAAACTTGGCATGCAGGTAGACATGGGATACTTTTTATATCGGTATTACCAGAAGAAAGAGAACTAAGCAGTAAATACTGTAGTGCCTGGTTAGTATTTAACATAAATACGAATAAAATTTATGATCGAACACGTTTATGTATGAATCTATAAGTATTCTCAACAACGTTAAAAATACATTAACCTTCATAAATCACGGAACAAACAATATAACCGAGATTACAATAGTCTTTTGTCCAAACAGACATATGGATTAGTTAAATATTAACTGCAAATAAGCTTCAATGCCAGAATCTTTTGCATCGTATTTAACTAGCTTTTAATTTTAGACTAGCTTTTAATTTTAGATTTTTCGAGCATATTCATTAAATATCTAGGTATGTTCTAAATTTTAGTTTAAAGAACCAGGGGTAGAGCTATGGCGAGCCCGGGATTGTACTACCCTCCTACAGAAAACTACCGTCAAGTAATTACATATCATATTCTTTTCCACCATCCTCTGTCCTACCTCATTCCCTAATATAAGAAAAAACCTTTCATTTTCCCCTTTTTAAACACGCATTTATTATACATAGCTTTACGACTTTTTATGGGCGGAGACGGTCACTTACGATCAGAATCACTTCCAGCTCATTTGGCCATTATCAAATAGATAAAACATTCTTTTCATCTTACTTTATTAGGT
>DWAJ01003275.1:0-15181 GCA_018238005.1 Eurema mandarina
CTGGAAACTGGATAAAAAGTATCCTATGTCCTTCTCCTGGTTCTAAACTACATCCCCACCAATTTTCAGCCAAATCAGTTAAGCCGTTATCGAGTTATAAATGGAGTAACTAACACGACTTTCTTTTATATATATAGATTAGTATGTCAATTTCTAAGCAAATAAATTGAGTTGTTATTAGGAAAATATAAACAAACATTATTGAGGTTATTATTAACACATTTGATAATAAATTTTTATTATATAAAACATTTACCTTTGTAAGATCCGTAGCAGTACATTCAATGAAAACATTTTTCGTGTTCAAAGTAATCTTAGAGTGATCTCCATTAATAATGGGTGGCATGGACAGTACTACACCATTCTTATCCTTTATCACCGGATACACTGGACTCTCCCTTATTATGCCTAGGTACTGCTTTAATTGAGCATGACTCTGAAATAACATTATAGTAACTAAATTAATGTTTAAGTAAATTTAAACTATTGTGGAGGAAGGGAGATATAGCCTTCCTGGGAACCTCCTTTTCCCCCTTCCCGTAAACAAAGAATTTCGAGAATGAAAAGTTGTATATCTACAAAGCTTCGAATAAATACTATAAGCGCACTTCAGAGTGATATGATATGTGTAAATCTTTTTCATATACATTTATATTCATTCTAATTTGCAAAAAATAAAATAATTAGTCATCATAAAACTGGCTTGAAATAAATGCTTTTAATTTTTAGCACCATACATATCCAGTTAGATATTTACATATTTTATATAAATTTCATACATTTTAGACTTACAGAATAAAGTTCCATAAGCTCCGATGCTGTCATTTCTTTTTCCTGATTAAGAGCTTTAAATTTGATTTCATTTGGAGGGAGTGCATCATACACGAACGGCCCTTTAATTGTATCTAGATCATGGGTGCCGATAGCTACCAATGTTCGTTTCCGACATATGTTTTGATGTAGTTTGTCCTTAAAAATAAGATAGTTATTACAACACTTCTTTAAAAAAAATACAATTAATTTCAATTTGTGCACTTTTGTTTTATTACAGGATTCCTATAAGATTTACTCCATTAAGAAATGAGTAGGTTATTAAATTATATCTTATAATTATAAAAAACCAAGCTAAACTGATAAAAAAAAATTGTCTAGAACCCTAACAGCAAAATTTTTATAAACATTGAAAAATCATGTACAATAGCATAACAAAGTTTGTAAATTATGAAAGAGTTTTACTTGTAATTCAATGAAGCTATTATAGCTTTCCTTAGTGAAGGTAATGTTTTTTAAAACTGCAGCAACAGCATATGGCCTGATCTGTGCTGTCTCGGGCGTGAGGTGCAAGGAATAACAGTCTTCATATTTCTTAATTCGGTACTGTGGTGGAGCTTTTCTGAAAATATATTATAGTATATTGCTCAGTAGTATTATCTTTTATTTCTTGCACACACATTCTTACATAGGCCATCATCACAAAATATTAAAAACAATCTATGTTTATTAATTTGTAATCTATAATAAAAATTTGAATCGCAAATGTGTTGGTAAGTGCATAACTCGATAACGGTTGAACCAAATTACATAATCTGGGTATTGTATGAGGATGGTTTTAAGCAAAAAATAGTAAGATTAGTGTATAAGGTTTTAAAACCTTATTAAATCTACTTAAAGGTTTAGTACAATGTGAACGAAGTCGCGTTGGGCTTTAATAATTAAATTAATTCAAGTTTGGTTTTTGTTTGCTTGTTTCTTTTGCAGTGTGCAGTCAATAAGTCACTTTTAAACAAATAAGATACTTTTTAACTTGATATGGTCGCAATAACGGCAGCAATGTGAGTAAAACCACTGATTACAGCTTGCACTAGATACTTAAGTGTAAGATAATGACATTGTTTTTTTTTGTAGCTGTAGTTTTAAAAAATTTAAATAACATTTTAATGATAAACTACTACTACTTACATCAAAAGAGAAGGTTAACATTAAATGGTTCTTTAGTTTTTCACAAAAGACATTGGTATGATATACAATATCAAAATCTGTATAAGGTATTTACTCACTTTCCTAAAAACACAAGAAGACCATTGACCAAGCCTTCAAGACATAACAAATCATATCTGTTAGCTGGAATATCAATGCGGTACAATATCTCTTCGGAAACTCCCGCCCCTGCCTGGTCACCTTGTTCTTTTATTAACATTTGCTTTTCTGTTGTCTGGAATTGTTCAATATTTCTGTGTTATGATAATTAAATAATTTGAATTGAGTAGTTGTTATATATACTTACAACTTCATCCAGTTCTAAGCCAAATTCAAAGCATAACTCTTGGAATTCATCATCGGCTATAAACAAGAATACAAATTAGTATATTTACTAGCAAAACACTGTATAAAAATTCAACACTCAGTCATCATCAAAATATGTATTATTTACTAGTTAATTACTAATGGGTATAGGCTTGGTTTTTACTAATATTTAAAGTAGACTTTGCAGGTGCTACTAATTAATGTGCTTTTATACTTTTTACACTCATAATAACAATTTATAATGAAATATGATATAAACTTACTATATGTTTTGCCTAGTGCAGCAAATAAAGAATCCCGTTTTACAGATATTGTCGGCATTTTTTAAGTATAATTTTTAAATAAATAATCTAATATAAAACCCTTTTGTACAAATTTCTTTTTAAATCATTTATATTCGATTCTTATTATGATTTTAGGTTAGGATACACTATATGATAGAATATGATAAAACCTTATTAGGTGTCAACTGTCAAAGATTTGAAAGTGACAACAGATGACCAACATCGCCACAATTATTCTAAAATGTCAATACACACAATGACATATGGTTTAGAGTTGTATTCACATTAATCGACAAAAATAAATCTATAAAATAAAATAAATATCTTGCATTCTTGATGTTTACCGTTTGTGTCATTTTTCAAATATAAAAACTAAAATAAAGTTTTCGATTTATATTTGCTTCATAATCTTAAATTAATTTGAGTCAACATCTTAAATTAATTCGATTCTTGTTTTTTTTACAAAGCAAAATAAGTATTCATACAAGTGATTTGTGTTTTCTAAGCTGTTTCGTGTAAAAAAATAAGTTATCTTACTCTCTATTACTTACATGTATGTCGTAAATATAAATTTGTCTTTATGGCTTAGATGTTTCACATATGATATACACATATAAATAATTAAGTCCTGTCAAATGTAAGCAACATTTAATATTTCCTTCCATTATCTTTCTCTTTAATTTATTCCTTGTTTTGTATATGTTTATAGTATTATCACGTATATTCATACATACAAACTTTTAATTATAAGGTTAATTCGTTAGTTGTGATATAATATTTGATATATTTATAATTTTATTGGAATAGTAATATTATGTAATCATAGTTAATAGTAAATCATAGTTAATTGAAGAATATTCCATTATTCTGATGGAATAAATTAAAAAATATTCTTATATTCTACCTAAATCGTGTTTTTATAGATATTACATATTAATTACAAACATATTAAAATAAATACCGATTATTACCGGAATTTACTATTCTGCAGAGAGCACTGTTTAACAGCTGGCAATACCACTACAAAGTTGGTCACGTGATCTCTAGTCTGGGTTTTGCAAACGGTGAGTGGAGTGCCTTGTCATCAGTCCTAAAAGTTTTTGGATGATTTTCTTTGGAATTCATATTCAAAGTGAGTAATTTAACAAGAAAATTGACTAACCTCGCATGATATTGTTATATGTGGTGTTATGTTGTGATTGTGAAATGTGTTTTTACATGACGAAATTGTACCTTGTTCCGTGACTAGTGTGATGTGACGCCATTTTCTTCGTGAATGCCAATTAACGATATTCTTCAATATTTTCGATATCCTAACGTTTAGCGCAGCTGATGGAGAATATATAAAAATACTATAGATGACATGCACCTTATACTGCTGGTAACTGAAATTTTAAAGCTAATTTTCAGACACCTCTTAGTACTTTTATGCTGATTGGTAGACTTGCACGCATTATGATCATGACTACCTTCTGAAAGCGTGTATACTTATTGAGATAATGTAGCATGTTTGTTTGCTGTTTCTGTTTCTGAAAACTACGTCGAACTTAATCTGGAGTGATATTTGCTTGTTATTTACTATTTGTTTTACAATGCGCTGTACAAAATCTATTATGTTTTTTCTTAATGTCTTATAACTGTACGTCTTGACTACCGACTCTACAATATACATAATAATCATACTATTTTGACCAAATGTATTTAAATAAACTTAATATTTGTATATTAACTTTATAGCTGACTCATGTTTGAACTAAACATAAAAGCCTTTGTTTTAAATTATTGTTGCAAGTGTTGTTGGTTACATTTCGATTAAAACGAAATTGAGTTTGGTATGGTATATTTAACAAAGAAATTAATTTTATAAATAATATATAACAATGATAAGCAGGATTGCACATTCACTAAACATAATTAAATAATAGTTTTGAATTTTGTTTTAAATAGAATTACTTATTAGAAATGTTCTATTGTTATTTTCGTTTCTTTAAGACATTCTAGAGATTACTATATAATTTCAACATTTTGGTTATAACAACCTCACCTTCAAAGAGTAGACAAAGATAGAGATGATTAAATTGAAGATGATAGATATTAAACCTATTTAGATTTAGGGTCATAGTTATTTCTAAAAGTATTTAGACTTTACTCTCCTTATTAGATTTTTGAATGAAACAAATAGATTAATCAATTTTGTACATTTATGACAATTTTACATGGAGCTGTTTTTCTTTTATATGTTTAAATAATTGAATATTCTTATTGGGATAACTTGATACAAAATCATGTTGTGTTAATGCATTAATTTTGATTAGTAATGCAATTTTTATGCATTTTTAATGTGGAAACATACTTTTAATGCTATTTGTTATCTAATATTATAAAGAAATAAAGTTTGTGTGTTTGTTAAATTGTAAAGGGTAATCTCAAGATCTACTGAACGGATTTTAAAAATTCTTTCACTAATAGAAAGCCACATTATTGCTGAGTATCATAGGCTTTATAAAAAAAAGGATTGCACCATGCCCAACAAAGGGGGCACGGGTTAGCTAGTGTGTTATTTAGTTCTTTGATTGTTGATAAAATATTCTTTCATTTCAAAGATTACAATTTCTTTATATAAGTTTTGTTTGCTAACTAACTATTATATTCTAGTACATTCCTTTTCTTAGAGTGAACAAAATGCTGTTAAACTTGTGTAAATTAAACCCATGTTATGATGTAATTGATATTTTTAATGATACAAATATTTTCTCCCTCACAAAGGTACTTGTTATAGGTGGTGTAACTATTCATTGTGATGCCGGTGGATGCTGACCTCAACTGCACAGTCGTGGTGACACCTAGTTGTGAGCTGAAGGGTCTTCGCACTTGGAAAGACATTTGTCTAGTACGGAATTCACTTTTTCAACATCAGGTATGTAATAATTATGTCATAGAACTTATGAAAGGTTAAGGACGATTAAATGTTTAGTATTGTTAAAATAATGAAAACGATTTGTGGATACATTGAAAACATTGTTTATCTTTATATTTTATATGTGAAGTAGCTGACCCGTGCCCACTTTGTTGGGCATAATGTTAATAATCCTTTTTATTTTTGTAATTTTATAATATAACCTAAGACACTCAGCTATAATATGGCTTTCTATTGGTGAAAGAATTTTTAAAATTGGTTCAGTAGATCTCGAGATCACACAAACTTTTCTTCTTTAAAATATTAGCATAGATATACATTTAAAAGAATTTTCTAAATTAGCTAGTTAGATAAATACTTAAAAAGTCACAAGCTCAAGCCAATACATTACCTTTGTATGATATTAGTAGATTGGGATTTATAATCATTATTTGTGAGTAAAAAATGTGTATAAAATCCAAAAAGGTATTATTTTTAGCACATTATAACAAATATTCTAATTCTTTGTTTGGTTACATTATTATCAAACCACTTTTTAGTATTTATAGACTTTAGACAAATTTATAGTGTATTGTTCATTCTGTTCTAGCTACACTTTTTATTAATTTCTAGTATTGAATGTATGTCGTAAGTCTTTGTCAGAAAAAGCCAGGAAGTGAATAAGTACTTCTTTTAACTCCTCATAGTGTTCAAGTTCAAATAATGGGCTCACATCATTTGGCCTGTCCTTTGTATTTCAGATTTATAGGCTGTCACTCCTAAATGTTTTGGCAGGCCAAATGCTTGCGACACGAAATATATATGTATCCTTACAACAACAGTATGTGTTAGAAACTCGAAATTTCACGTGTTCTCATTTCATTGACCTTGCGTATACTTCGTGTCATTGTTTGTGCGCCGTGCACAAGTGCTAATTGTAATTGTTTACATTGGATACAATAGCTGAGGGTTGAGCCTGAGGGTGGGATTGCAGAGATTTATATGTGAGAATTAGCGACAGCGCGTGGCGGCCGACAAAGGTCAGCGTCCTCACCCAGGACTAATTTGGGGGAGATCGACGACTCGCAACCTCGCGGCTTTGTCTGCGTTCGTCGCACCCGTGCCGATATCTTGGCTCTATGCCTTTGTTTATAAGAGCGATCTTTCTGTGATACTTTGTTAGAATGTTGCGAGACGATTAAGTCGAAAGTTGACGTTGTTGATTGAAAATCGAAAATGTTCGATAGGTATTTTCAGTTTTAACGTATTGCTGTGAATAATATTACATACCTTTGTTTCACATCGTTGTCTGTCCCTCGTGTGTCGTCTTCGCGGTACCAACACGTAAGAACCTTTTCTGTATAATTAAAAGTTTTTGTCTATTATGATTATTTTTATTTTATCTAAATCTCATTATATATCGTAATTACAATGACTTGTTAGTTGCATTTGAATATGCGCAGCACGAAATGTGCACGGTGTTGTTTAAACGTTGGTTGTTGTGTGGTTCGAGTTGGTCGAGATATGTGAACGAGCGTGGCATGTGTTTATCAGCTTTGTAGTATTGCTTGGGTTTGTTTGTATCGATGAGTGCGTGCGCGTGTGAATAGTGACGCGAATATGGCGGCGGCGGCCGGCAGGCCACCGGGTGCGGGTGGGCAAACTGTTGCTGCCACTCCATTTCCACTCAGTTCATGCCTTCACGCCGTGCGCGTCGGAGCTCGCTCTAGCGAGGCCGTTACCTCTACTAGGTACAAACTAAAGCAATCTTATCGCCAGATAATAGTGCCAATTAGTGTCGCGCCATTGTATTAATGCGTCAATGATATGTGATTTGTGTTTGTGTAGTGCTTTCGAATGTGATAACGTGACCATGGGCTCACTTTTGTGTTCGAAGGTAATGATGGTTTGTGGTTGAATGTGTGATATCAGCGTACCTTTGCTCGCGTCTCGGGAGGTTACAGCAGGCTGTATAGACGAGGTTGTTTGAAGGCCACCGCCGCGACCTTGGTGTTCAAGTGTCACCGCCCTTATAGCATGGATATTTCCTGCACTCTCATATATAGCTTTTTTGCGCTTACGTCTATCTGCAATACTTTTAGCTTAAAATGAATCGATTAATGCCTATAAATGGTTATGAAATATATCAGGGTATTGATATTGATATTTGCGGCGTTGGTGTAAAATTATTATTCATACTTATGTGTCTTAACAGAGGTTACATTTAACCTACACATTTATTTATATGAACAGCATATAAAATGATGTTATCAATGTCATTGAATCAAATTGTTTGATGAGACTAACTAATGAACACGTTTCAAACAATATGAAAATAATATGTACATACATAAATTTATTATCTTAATGGTTTTGTGGTATTCCTATTATCAGAACCCGAACAATGTTATCGTGACACTTATTCTACGAAATAAAATGTAGTCGAACTCTACATACATATTTCTTTTCAGCTCTTCACTTTTGAATTAGTTACCTAACACTGTCTTGAAAATCACCTTCTTAATTGTATAAATTCAAATGAGGCTATTAAAACATGTTTTTATATGGACACTAATATTTATTGCCTTCCATTGACTTTTTTCAAAGTTTCAGAATTCTCCTAGTCATTTTGTGATACGTAAAATAAAATGTTGGATAAAAATATTCGTTGCAATATGTTGCTTATTATTCTAATTCACTCAGTGCTTAATTAAATTCAGTGAAAGAGAGAGCGTTATTTAGAGCGGCGAACAGTGAACAGTTCTGTAGAAGCGCGACTACCGCTGCGTGTGCGCAATCAGCTGACAAACGGGCGGCCATCTTGCCGTGTGCGGTCTATTGTCTGCCAAGCGTCATTGTGCACATTCGTGAGTTGTGACGCATTCTCTAAAGTCTAAACGATAATGCCATTGTCCTTCCTCTTCTGGTTTGCACTTTGTTAGTTGTTATAGCAAATGCACAGTCAGCGCTGACCTTATTTCCCAATCCGTGTCCATCGCTGCTACTACGCGGAAGGGATGACTCGAGACCCTGAGGTGTTTATTTTTAGTTCGCGACGTTTGCATAAAGTACACGTACGATTGCAACGCAATCATAGAATTGTTGTTGAGTGATTTTTGTTACGCATGCTGTTTATCTTGAAATATTTCTTCGCTTGCTTTGGTGACGTCATCTATTAAACAGGTTCCGCGTATTTCTGATTCTCCGTTTTTGTTTGATAACAAAAAGAATTAGTTTTCCTCTTACGTGTGTATTTTCATTACAATTTATGGGTGAGGTTCGATATTTAACTTCGTGTAGTATAAATTAGTACATGACCTGTCTATCTGAAGTTTTAATTGGTAGTTCTCTCGTGTTTTTTCAGTGAAATTTTCTTTGCAATGCACGATTTTTTGCTGTAACCGTTACATATACCGTTGTTCGAGTGGTCAGACCTGTATTCTGTTTCGGCCGTTTTAAATTTGATCAATTGAGCGAGTGATAACGCTCACGAGTGCTCCAGTTCTGGCACGACCTATATTCGCGTCAGTTATCGTTACCCCACAACATAATATGTATAAGAATAATATTAGTCTTTTTCAAAGAAGAATAGTCCTTATATACGAATGCTAGTGTCGTGTAATTTTTATTACTAAATCGCACAATTACGATTGTAACGTACTGGTGGCTTAATGCTTATCGCGATTATTATGAACAAGCACAAAAAATAGAATTGCTTGTATGTTGAGGCAAGATTTCCATGCTATGTTTATACTACATTGCATTTGAAAGTAGTTTTGCAGCTAACTGTTAAACGTCTAGAGCGATATTTCATAATATGGAGATTTTTTTTCCGTTTAAAGTAAATCTTGATCTAAATTATCAATTATTTATTTTTTGTATATTTAAAGAAGAGATTATGTGATGTAAGGTTTCAAAGAAAAAAATTTTTCCTCGGTGATAACGCTGTACCAGAATGTGAGTTTATTTTGAGTATGTATTAGAAAAAAATCTCTTTGATTTTATGAAGAAAAACGCAATCTGTTATCGGTAGTAAAAACTTTTTTATTTATTTGTGTTGTGTTGTTTTATATTTAGTTGTAAATAAATCCATACATTCAACGTAGACAATGGTTGTTGTGTTTTTGAAATACAAAAAACATATGTATTAAACGAAAAGAAACCTTAGTTCACATTGGTCAATTTTAACCGAATGTATCCGTAATGACGCCCATACATATAATATGTTTGAAAACGAAATAGACAAGGTTGTTCGTCGTGTTCATCTTGCGGAACGATAACCTTGGTTACTATGCTGATAGGACAAGTTAACAATGATCAATGCTCTCAAGCATCATTGTGACCATATACAGAATTTAATTTGCCGGAATTACGAGTGGCGCATCGGCTCTATTTCTTAATAGACAAGAGACGTAAATAGAGCGCTGGCACGTTTATAGCCTCGGGGATACACGTGTAGCGAAACATTAGGACCGTTCTGAAGTTTGTCAAGTTTTTACCGACTTAGTGGGGGGCTCGGACGGTTGGTTGATTTCAAGTGTTTGAGCACATGTGTGAAATTAGGAATGTCGGAATGTGTCGGGTCTCGGGACATGTGCGGAGTGCGGAGCGTTTGTGCGTTGTGCTGGTGTAATGGCAGCGAGCCGTGTTCAAATTGCGTAGCAGCACTTCGCAACTGGGTCAGCAGGCCACTGCGCACACAGCGACGCCGTCTACGTTGCTGGCCGCACACATCGACACCTTTAAAGTAATAGATATAGCATTCAACCTAATGTCTGGGGAACTGGAGAATTCGATGCGTCCTGCCTGCTCTTAATAATTAAAATATGTACGAGAAAATGTCGTCTAAAATTATATTTTTAAGGATATTGGCTTTTTGTATGTTTAGCGTGAAATATGTAAACGCAAGAGTTATTAATATTAGAAGAAGAATTTTCTAAACGGAGCGACAAGATTTGAGAATTTTTGTGTCGGCATCTATCTATTGGGATGCCAGAGACTTGTTTGAAAAATATCTCAAAAAGCCTTTAGGATTAGGAATGCATACGTGAACATTGTTATACTCTGTGCAGTCATCATGCAAAGTAGGTATTTTCATTTCTTAAAATGAAGCTTTTGTTTACCCAGACTACAACTACGTTATGATGACATTGCAACCAAAGCGTACGATTTTTTATTATCCATCATATTTCAATATTCACTTATGTTTATATTTAATAATTTAATTTGATTAGTACGTTGTTATGAACACGATTACCCCAAATATGATCGAAGATCACGTTTTCCACTAATCGCCTATATTACCTTGGCACAGTTTATACGTTTAAAATATTAACAGCTTTTAAAATTGTATCCACGGAATTATTGTTTTATTTATTCTGCGTAAATATTTTGGTTGTTTACATATACGTCAACTGCGAAGAATTAGAGCGGTCGTGATCCGTGACATTAATAAAGTAGCATTGTTTGTACGTAATATACGTAATATGTTATGTTGGATCTAGTTGAAAAACAATTAATTATAATATAGTCTTGATAACAATCACACAATTTTAATAAATCATAGTAATTTGATCAGGTAAGTCTGCATATAATATATGTAAGAGGAAATCATGAAAATTACAGACAATTCTTTTCCTGTTTGATTGGCTTTTTTAATTCACGCAATGCTTGGATGCTTTCATTTTTATACGAGAATAAACACGCAATATTATAGTGGGTAGAATGAGGGGTCACCACTCACCGATAACACGTATGTAACATGTATGTGTATGGATGACGTCACCAAACGAACATTGACCAGCAGAAATGTAACGCAGTTTGCGACCATCTTACTAGTCATGATTAAAAACATCAAGTATCTATTGTGACTCATAGTTTGAATGTTATTTTTATAACGCAACTTTAAACAAGTTGTTTGACGAACATTGCGTTTGGTTCACATACATATTTTTATAGTCTAATCAATGACTTTTTCGCGTGATTTATATGGTTTCGATTTTTTTATGATTATCGCTGCTATTTATTTGTGATGCAAGTCGACTAACCAATTACAATATCGTTGATCTTAATTATATTTATACACGGTTAATAAACAGTTCTTCAACTAGCCTTAGCTAGAAGGCAATTATACAAGTAATTAAATCTGTCTACATTGTTTGTCACATAAGTACCGATGTAGGCACTAAGGAGTAAGCACCGTGTACAGTTGTGGGCTGCGCGTGCGCACACCCCCGTGCCGCCGGTCGATGACTCCTGCGCTCAGCCAGCTCGGCCAGCCCGGCCAGTGTAACGACCTCGCCTGTACTCTCCACTGCACTTATTATTCTGCCGATAATTGGTGCACTTTATGGCTCACCGCTTTTTAACATTCCACTTTTAAATGTCGAATGTTGTCTCGCTTTTTAAACAAACCACTTTTGTTCTGTCACTGGACTCGAGATTGTATTATGTTATGCTGCCGTTCATTTAAGATTAAATATACAATTACTTGGTTCTCGTTTAATAAATATGTAAATCGATATACGTATGTGGGAATAAGTATTGTTAATTACATTAATAACGTTAGTAACAATGATCGCGGCTCACCCTCAGTTTACCGTTCTAAACATCTAACGGTTCGCTGGAACGCAATGATGTAACTTTGTAAGGTATTAACTGTCTTATAGTGTTTCGTTACGTGTAGACCGTAGCCGCTCTCAGTGTCGCCGAGTGGGACCTTGTCGTAGGCCTACTGCTCCGTTTCACGAGCACGTCCCACTTTTGGCCATAGCTCTCTCTTGTTATGCAAACTTGTCGTTATGCATATTATGTTTTGGCTCGAAATCGTGTTCAGCGCCTAGCCACCACTTTCTATCTGAATAATCGTTTTCAATGAACAAGACGCGTCTTATAATAGAATCAATTTCGATAGTATGCGCTTGTACAGTAATGTATGTGTGCTTGTGAGATGTTTTATATTGCTCTCTATGTAATAGTATACCCGCATCGCTAGTACGTTAAATTAAATCCCTCATGACTGATAAACGAGGGCTTTGATATTACACCTAGTTATCGATGGGGAAATTTCTAGATGCGGAATATTAACCAAGTTGTTTATTTATAATATATGTATTCAGTTAGAACTGAGAGTAATGCGTAATTTATCCCTAATGTATATGTGGTAGCGTTACATATCAATAAAATGTTGTTTCTTTAGTTGCAGGGCCTGATACGATCCTGACACAGAAAGAAGTAGGAGCAGCATCGGCTAGGACAGCCGCTAACCGAGACAGCAAGGAGAAGTGAAACCGCGTCAAGCCGAACATTGTAGTGTTCGCTGTGATACCGTGATACTGTGACTGTGAAACAAGTGCAATATACTGTCAGTGCAATCGTACTCTTGACGAGAACACGTGTTTATTGTTTTATATTAAAAGTGAAATTGAACCATGGAGCGCGAATCGAATCCGATGGAGGCGCTGTGCCGATCAGGTTGCGGTTTCTATGGAAACCCGTCCACTGACGGACTCTGCTCAGTTTGTTTTAAGGTAAGCGCATATTCTCGATCGTATCGTATCGATTTCGTATTGGTATTGTGGTTATGATGCCTTCCTACGGCTTGATGTGATTAATAAAACTTGTATGGAAGTTGCGCAACTATGTAATGCTTATATTCTCCAAGGAAATCTAGAAGTATTAGAAATATTTCAAATTCAATATTGATATGTGGGTATTTTACACCACAGAATAGTCAAACCTATCTTTAATAGACTATATGCAATAGCTAGAGTATTATCTTCATACTAGTAAAAAGTTACGGATTGTAATTTTTACGTTGTACGGCTATTTAAAAATACAATTTTATCAATACTAACATTTAGACATACAAGTACAATTATAATAAGTAACTGCACACTTGAGATTGACTGCTTATAATCGCTTTTCAATTTCCTCATAAGTGCTCCAACATAAGACACAGTATCATTATAACGTCACTCGATGACGTCACTTGCAAGTTATTACATACATACATAGAAAATGGACGCCGTTACAGTGAAATATCTGACTCACTGTGTGACGTACACACCGGCCGACCGGGTAGTAACTGCTGATTTCCTACCGAAATGTGTTTTCACTCGAGTGCAAAATACTTTTAACTCGGATATTTTAATCTCGAGCGATTTAACAGTAAAATATGTCCTCAATATAATTCTAGATGTTTTTAAATCGAGTTGTTGTTTGAGGCCAGTAGCTTATTTACGCACAATTCACTTGGCACTGAAAACAACATATAAACATGGTAGACTCGCTACCAAATAGATATTTTTTCTCCTTATACAACGAGGAAACGCTCTCGGTAAGATCGTAGATCAATCTTGTAATTATTATACCTGACGCGTAGTATTATATTCAATGCTATCGTTTTTTGCTCGATTTTAAAGATTTGTTTCTTTGTAAAGTTTTTATTTTATTTAAGTGAAGTAGAAAATATTTTATCATACGAAATTATACATTATTTGTGTATGTTATAATTTTATTTTGGAAAATATTTTACAAGTGAAAGTATTGCGACTTGTTTCGGTAACGCCCAATCTTTATGATCTAGTGGGCTGGGATGTTTTAACTCTCATTAAAATGTAAGGTGGTTTCTCATATTCTATTATCATTTGACATAATTAAATGATGATCATTAATTAGGTTTTAGCATTTTTAATTTTTCAATTTATTAAGAAATTTCGAGTAAGAAATATGAACTTAAAGCATATTTATACGTTTTAATAAGAAATAATCTTGGTATTTGGTTATTTAAAAACACCCTATTGTTGTAGACACGTTGATTGTGTATTGTGTTTCATTGGAATATATGGTACAATGCAACAATTTCCTTGGCCAACTTAAATGATTTCACTCATGCGACGCGTATATAACGCAAATTGAGATATTAATCAAAACACCCAGAAAATTACACCAGAATAACTGTTTACTTACCTAGTGTAAAACGTTCACATAGTTGTAACTTTAATCAAAGTAAGTGTAGAAAAGACCTATTTCAAATAGTATCCAAAATAACGAAATAATCGCTTATTCGAGCGTAATAGAAGTTAGTATTTCTTGTATTATACATACATACCATTTTAAGACTATAAATTTAAATTGTGTTGAAATATAATAACTCATTAGATATATTTTCCTGATAGTTCTAGCGCACCTGGCCACGTTTTTTAATTACGAACGTTAATTTCTACCTCGTTATACAGTTTAACGTAACCTTTGCACTTTCCGCAGCCATGCTAATAGGTTTTTAGGTCTTTTCTTTGTTTGCGCACTAAGGCTAGTCAACGGCAGGTATACACGTTGTTTGATATTCTAATTGAAAACAGTTGTTCAGTTTATTTATTACAAAATTGAAAATATTTTGATGAGATACAAATCAATCAGTATGCGACGATTAATGTATATGCACACCTGTGCTTACTAAAATTAATATACTGCTGCCACCTTTTTTGTTTTACCGGAACAAATCACTTCGTAGTGGCAGTTATTAGATTCAATGATCATTATTGTAAGCTAAGCGAAGAAAAAATAAATTATTGAAACCGCTAACTCTTAGTATGTAATATTTTTATATTTTAAATGTTTCCTTTTGAATGAAATGAAAATAAAGAGTAACGCAGCGGGCACAATTCCAGGAGGCACTGAAGAAGAAGCAGCAGCC
>DWAJ01003276.1:0-15179 GCA_018238005.1 Eurema mandarina
ACATGTACTATAAGCGTCAAGGTCTGTCAGTAACCTTTAAAGTGTTTTTATTCACTTTTCAATGGCCTGATTATATAATAACTATAAGTATTTATAGAAATATCCTTTCTACCTTGTGGAAATAAAGGATCAACTGCCAATGGAAGGCGTGATATTAATATGGTATCCCCAGATACTAAATATACAAAATTATTAAAATACCTATCTTATATCCTTAGGTTATTATTATTTTAATTAATGTATTTTACTTTCTTCGTAGAGATAAGATATTTAAAAATGCATTATTAAATTATTATTTGTGTTACTTTTTATAAAATAAAAGCAACTTATGTTAAATGTTAAGTTTAAAATCGAATCTTATACAAGGTTTATTCACATGTTATATCTTAATTTCATAGATACTACTCTCGTTTGTGATATAGGTTATCCCTGAGAGAACTTACCTGTCACGATAAAACAGCCCACATCAGTATTATCGTGGTAAGCTTAACAAATTCATAAGATTTCTTTTTCTTTAAAATTTTGTTATTATATAAAGGTGTTAGGATTCAATTGAGCTAGAAATAGTATATTTCAAATAAAATGTTATGCTAACGATTATTTCTTCTCTGACACAACTTTTTTTCTAATCTAATTAGAAAAAAAATATCTTTTAAATCAGTTTGAGTATCATTCGGAAGGAAATGTAACTAGAAAAAGTGACAAGAAAATTATTATAATAATCGCTTTTACTTAAAATGACGTTACGTTAAACGCGGAAATAGAAATTATCAACTAACCTTGGAGTGTTAATTTACTTAAATTTAAATGTTTATTTTTTGTGTAAAAGCGCCGAAACAGCGGAAAGAAACGGCGCTTATAGCAATACGCGCATTCATTATTGCATTATTGGTGACAAGAATAATGAAATTAACAAATAAATAGATACTATTAATAGTTTCAGCAAGAAAACCGTCTATCTGAAAGTTACAAAACACTCATCTTTGCCAATAAATTAGCGTTACAAAAACAATTTAAGCGTTCCGATCGAAACGAAAGCGCCAAAAAACAAGGAAAAGATGAAATGTATAATTAAAGGAAATTAAAAGCACATTTGAAAACGAAATTGCCAATTAGGATGGGAGGAAGGCCTTTGTTATTGAAATCGTTGCAATTAGCCCACAGGTAACTCAATTTGAATTCTTTTAAAAACAGCCAGCGTGTTTCTTAGTGATTCGTCTGTGACCGTGTTATCTTTTGAGGGTACTTTAATTCGTTTTTATTTTAGATATTAGATATTAGATACATTTTGTAGGGAGATAGTTTGTTTATTTACTTTTGTAACTCAATTACGGTAACGATTTTCGTTATCTTTGCTTAGTTAGGTTCTTGTCTTACCACAAAAAGCAGAATAACTCCTAGGTGAAATATAGAAGCTAGGTTATTTAGGCACAATTGAATACAAAAGTAGGTACATATGTCAAAATTACAAATCGTAGTAACATGTTATGACTCTATAAATAAGTATATACGTATTTTCAAAATATAGGGAACATCAATGCAATCACTAAAATTTTTGGGTCAAATTCAAAGAGAGTCTAACGATCTTAAAATACTCAATTTTTAATAAAATTTTATTAGTTTTAATCCATTCAATGAACATGCAATAAACGGGTTTAGAAAAGCATTTTAATAATGACTTAAAAGATACATAGAATATAAACATATTGCGAAGAAACAATATTACTTTATAAAGGAGGTCAAACAGTTAGAGGCTGTTATAAGAACTGTGTCTTATGATGTAATAGAGATATCTTCTTTTAGCTGACCACATTATTTATAATATACCTTAATGCTAAGAAAATTATGATACTTAACTTACATTAAAGTATATTTCAAATTCTTGAATATTACCATACTTTACTAAGATTTTGTAGATGAAGGCATAAGGGGTGTAAATACACGTTCATCACACGATCTAATAATACTTAGAAAATATTGTAATTATTTTCATAATTATGACGACATCTATTTATTTATCTATAATTATTATCCATTACATACATGAAATAAACACACATTATTTTTACACACTTTCTTAACACTTTCTTCAGACTATGGTACTTTTTTAAGTAGGATATTATAAAGACATATTTTTATATCTTAATATATTATACCTATCATAGTCTAATTTAGTTGTTTTAATTTTTTGTTCTATTTATAATAAGTTGCCTAGAAGAGATCACTGTTAAGTGATGAGGTTGCCTGTTACTAATACTGTATCCAATCAATCATTATAATGTTGAATATTGTAATAAAGTGTCATAAATAAAAATAAACAAATAAATATAAATTACGTGTCACGTTGTTTGTCCGCGATTGTCTCCTAAATTATTGAACCGATTTTAAATTAAACTTGCACACCGTGCGCAGTTCAATCCAATGTAAAAGATAAGATACTCTATATCCCGGAATTGCCCCGGGAACAGGAACTACGCGGGTAATACCGCGAGGCACAGCTAGTTTATATAAACATATATATTTATGTATGACCTACTTATCAAATTACACTCTAAAGTGTAAACAGATAGTGCTTAGTCATGCAATTGACCTATTATATATTTCGACCTATATCTTAACACGACACCAACATACACGGAATTCAAAATATTAGTACGAAAAGTGAAATATTTGCACGTCACAAATACCTACCGTTGCAATCACACGAACCACTTCACTTCACAACAGCGACTGATTCTACCACCACTCGTGACGGTTACCACATAGCGACCGTCACCGACGAATGGGTGGTCAATTACCATTTAAATTTTAACGCAATATGTTTGCTATATTCATCCGATATTGTTCTGAAATTGCGAGAATCATTGTTAATATAGGTCATACGTCAAATAGTTATATCTATTAATATAATATAATATAATATAACAATTAGAATGAATTAATCCTGTTCTATCATGAAGAGAATCAAATATATAAGAAATGCGTTATTCAAATAAAAAAAATTTAAATAAAGTCTATATAGGGTGCATATTTATTAACGAAAATATAGCTTTAAGGCTGTTCTATGTTTTAGTAACGCAGGCTATTAGAGTAAAAGGTTACAAATACATAAGAGTATTTACATAAACAATTTTCAGTTCATTGTTTATGGAAGCTCTGGTTGACTGATAAGTGATAAGGCTGCCATTTGTGTGTGTGTACTTCTGCTTATTTGTAGTTATTGTTAGATGTGAATGAGTAATAAACATTAAATAAATATTAAGTATTTCGATTTGCTTGTCGACTTTATTGCATTATCCCTGTAGTATCTAGAGATTGTTATTATGTGTACGCAAGCTCGTCATTAGCTCCAATAGGAGATATAATCAAATCTAATTGATCGAAATAATTTAGGTCAAGCGTTAAGTTAATGATTATCTTAATATATATCTATGTAGATTAATATTAAACAAGACTATTTATATCTTAACCCGTTTTTTAAGATACTTTCTTGGTTTACCGATTTGATAGATTAATAAAATTTCGTGAGGAAATATTTAAGATCTAAAATTCATTTATTTGTAAATTTGAGCTACTGTCTAATGGCCACAAACTCTCATTCACATGTTATGTGATATTATGTAATGTATGACTTAAAATGAAGACATGACTGTTAACAAGGGCCAAGATACTAATTAATACTAAGAATATACCTAAATAGGGCCAATGAGTAAATTGTGTGTCATTTAAAAAGATGGAACACTGTGAGATTAGTCATGGTCCTTCCCCTAATACCTGCTGCAATGATTGTATGTAATTTTTTTGCTGAATAATTTGTTATATGTAGGATTACCTACAGTCATCTCAGACTCATTTTTGCAGTGATATCCTCATAGAATACACATAGAAAAATGGGCCACTATGATTTCGTATTTCTATCGACAATAACTATGGTATTTCGTCCTAAAGCACTAGGTAAGGGTCACACACATAAGTAGAGCTGCAGAAAACCGGTGGGATATTAAAATTTATCTTTAAATACAACAAATGTTTACACGGCTTGAATCGCTATCACCAGTGAAAGTCGCCAATGTCAGTTACGAGCCGGTTATGTAATGTTATGTAACTTAACCTCTGCCTTGCGCAAGGTTCCGGATCCGAATCATTAAATGGATTCTCCGAGAATTATTTTGGCTGTGATTCAGAGGAAAAACTGAAGAAGAAAAGGAAGTATGTAAGGTCGTCGTATGATATGGGTAATGTTGGTTGTCGTGTTTGTAGGTTGCTTTTAACACAGCCAGTCTAATTTTAAAATTATTTCATCTGAACTCTGACATTTTTTCTGTTATTATTGAGTTATATAGGATGTTAATTTTTTATTGCAGCTTTAAAAAATCGGGACGGATTGTTTTACCTGAATATATTTGCTTACGTCACTAAGTAAATTAATTATAGTAATGTTTGCATTGAATGCATTGAATATTTAAATAATATGAATAAAAATCATTATATATGCTAAAATATTTCGCTAGTCCAATGGTGAAAGTATTTGTAGCTAAATAATAATAATAATATTCAGTTAAGTCATTAAAAGTGTGTTCATAATAGCTGGTTATTTATTCAGAGCATGCAGCTGTGCTGTGTACGTGTAGTTACCTTAAACATTTCCAGTAATTAACAATAACAAATAAAACTCATCATTTAATATTAATGTCTATATATTATTTTAAATAATCACTAACTTATATCCACAAAATGAGTTTTTAAAACTTCATGGTTACGTCTCAAAACATCTGATTATTATTCAGTGCTCGCCACCGTGATGAACACATGTGAGTGACTAACGGCCAAATACTCATACGCAAATTAAATTTAAGCACGTCTTAAGACTCGTAATTTTGACAGAATTGTATGGCGACCTGTCAAATCGGACCGGTTTAAGTTGTACTTAAATTTAAGTTTCAGTATTCTGGCACCTTATAAATGAAATGTTGCTATTATATGTATTTTTATAGTATAACATATTTATGATAACTATATAAGTTTGTAAGATTATAGTGTCTCTTCATAACATCTAGTTACGTATTCAATGCACGCAACTGTCCTGTAGGCGCGTGGTTGCCTGAAGTGCTGCAAGCCTCTAACGTATTTACTAACATTTTAATAAAGAACTCAAGAATGACATGTTGCTGTAATAAGTATTTTTGCAGTAAAACAATTTGGTTATTAAAAGTCTCTTCATAATGTCGATTTTCGTATACATTCCACAACTGTCCTGTTGGAGCCTGGTTGCCTTTAGCGCTATCAATCACTAACTTATTGACTACAATATTAATGTAAAACTCAAATAGAACATATTATTAATTATTTTAGTACTTCTTTTTATCGTTCAACAAATTGGCTATCACTATGAGTTTGAAAGACTTCAGAGTGTCTCTTTATAATAACAAGTTTCGTACATTATTCACACAACAGTGAAGGCGCGTGGTTGTCTTCAGCACTGTCGAGCACTATCTTAATAACCAAAATATTAAAAAAGAACTAAAATTTGTTGTTTTCATGTGTTTCTCTTTACCATGGAATACGTTGGTTATCACTGTATAAGTTTGCTAGACTTTATAGTGTGTCTTCATAATATCAGGTTTCGTATTCAGTGCACGCAACCGTCCTGTAGGCGCGTGGTTGCCTTAATACGCAAGTCACTTATCTACGTTTATCAATATATAGTATACTTTTATTATAAACTAACTGACCTGACACGATTACGTTCTATCCTTATACCCCTGTAACCTAGTCTACACTTCTTTCTCTAATTAATATGAATCATCCTCGTATTTCAAGAAATATTCTAAAAAAGAATTTTCGCTATCGTTTCAGCTGTTATTGAGCTATGCACTTAGAAACTCATAAATTAAGTGATTATTTTTTTTAAATTAAATATATATTAATTTTTTATAAAACCGAGGCAACTTCCTTAGAAAGAAATCAAGACTTTTACAGCATAAAGCCAATACATTACTTGGGCATTCACTTAAGTTGTTAGTTAAATCCCCCGGTACAAGACCAGGTAGCCTCAATACAGTTTTAATGGGTAAAATTTTTAAGTACCCATCGAAATCATGTCGAACAAGATGCAAACTCCTCCAAAGCCTGAAGCCCTTTGGTTACAAATTTGTAATTTTGCATAAACCGTTCAAATTTAACCTTTATTCAAATGGATTTAAGACTCCCCTTTTAATAGTAAATGTTAATTTTAAGATTTTCATTAGAAAATGAATTGATGTTTTTCAAGTAAATGGTACTTTTGTCGACTGTCATTACTCGTTACTGATTTCACAAATTTTGAGAACTTATCATTATATCTTTTGTCTTGTGATGATTTCCAAAGATTATCTTTAATCTTCAATAATTTAATTAAGCCAGACTTGGTTTTTAAATTCCTAAAATATTTTCGTATGTGAAACTTAATCAAAACTTAAACTTACTGATTCACTTTTTTTATTATTTTAGTCAAATGTGCTTGGGTGACCGTTACAATAGTATTCTATTAAATAGATATGTTATAAGCGCAAAATTTTGAAGACGCAACAACGTCCTAACCAGGACGTCTCTCTTTCAGGTGATTGGCTGCCGGTGCATTCACGCGCAACTAACAAAACTAACTATCTCTTTTTTTCTTTTTGGTTTTATCAGTTCTATTCTATTGACTTGTATGTATGTGTGCTGACACTGCTGTGCGGTACACTTTTTTCGGTTGATTTGTATGGGTCTATATCATTAGCATATATAAATAAAGATATGAGCACACACGCAGACACTATAATAACAGTCATTTCATTAAAAATATGACCATAGTTACGCAGAACAGTATTACAATATTCATAGCAATGTTCAATTCCATAAACTTGCTAATTAATAGTGTGAGGGGTTGTCTGACCCTATATTCCCTTGCGCAGACAATGATTACAAAGTACTACCGCTGTAGATTCAGTGTTTAGCTGTAACAATAAAGGATATTTACTCGTGCAACCAACTAGCTTAGTCTCGCGGTTTTGCGCTCGCTTACAAGAACAAAAGTTGGATAACCTAGTATAAACTATTTGTTTCTGTGACTTTAAAACTCATTTTTAACTTGAGTTTTTCACAAATAAAATGTTGAGAGTATAGCATTGATTATATTATTAGTGGATGCTTGGAGAAGATTAAATTTTAAGCGAAGAGATCGCCAGTTACTGTCAAAGTATTTGTCTAAGCTTAGAAAAAGTAACAAAGTGTTAGAAATAACATGAAAAAAACATGTTAGTATAAAAGATAAGCTATTTGAATAACCTTTGATCTATTGAATTTATTTATTCTTCTTTTAGGAAAAAAGAAGAAGCTTTGCTTATATTGAATTACTATCCTGTCGTCTGAATGTAACCTTTGAACTTGATATTCGTTGACGACGGCCGCAGAGATCTTTACAAACAAAGGGTCCTCTATATACGAAATTGCCTCTTCTATTAGTGTCGTGATAATAATAAATCTATGCTGAAATTTATGATACAACTTCTTTATATTTTCGATCGATATTATGTACGTAGTTGGTTAATACCTACTTATTATGTACCAAATTATTTGTCTTTTAAAGAGATCGATGTAGAATAATTTACTTTTCATTAAAACACTCTACTACACATAAAAACAATAACAGAATTGCAATAAACACAAGTAGTGATGCACAAAAGACGAACTTATTGCTATATAGCAATCTCTGCTAGGCAACAAGAAAAAAATATAAAATACATAATCATAATCGATAAACTAGAAATACTGAACAACTACATAAATTAAATAAACTTTCTAACCAGTAATTATATTACGTATAATAATAAACTAAATTTACAGTATGAAATATGAATAAAATAAAACAAGCTACAGTGAAACTAATACATATTTATTCAGTCGGTTCAAAGTCTTACCTCCCTTACATTAACTTTTCTTTAACTTGATTTCCCTTTGTACAAAGTTGTGGCTGGACGACACTACTCTTGTTTTGTTCGAAGATCTTTGAATAATGAGAAAACTTTCTCCTACAATACAATGCTGCAAAGTAGTTTATTCTCGTGTTGCATGCTCTTTTCAATCAGGCGCTAACAATTTGATAGAACCGCCAACTAAACTTGTTTGATACAGCTATTGAATTCAATTACTTCCAATTCTTAGCGGTGAAGAGAATAGAAAATTCAGCGTTTTTATTAAAATATATTTATTGAACAACCATAACAATGTATTTAGTAAATGGCAATACATATCACTTAATAATAATATGTTTGAAGGAATGAAATGGAATATTAAGACTACTTTAAATTTAAAATAACATTACAATTTAAGGTAATGTTTCTGAGAATATGAAAAGCTTTATCTCAAAACAAGAATTCCTCAATTAGTATTGCAATAAAGTAATCCGATTAAAGCAGATAGGTATTATTAAACGTATAATTGACCTCGAAACAGGGCTTTGATATCCACTTAACGAGCGCGAACCTAATTGGTGGACAATATGTAATTAAATGACCGGATAATATGCCCCACTAAAGGAGTCGATAATTTCCTGTGTGACGTAAAACCAATATGTATATATTCCCGGTCAATTTAATTCTTAATCACCTTATTTCGCTTGCCGAGTCTGTTTATAATTGTATTGTTTCTGAAAACTCGTGCGTTTATTTATTCTTGTAAATTTATTCGTATATTGTACGAACAGGGAATGAGTTAAAATTTTGCTGTTAAATCAGTATGTTATAGAGCGAAGCTGAATAATGTTTCGTTCGATCTATGTTTTATTAAATTTCTATTACATATTTTTTTTACATTATGCTTCTTTAAAGTCGTTGGTAAGATAACAAAATATTCTGTTGATGTTCGAAGTATTTTAATTGCTAATGTTTATTAACTACTTACAATAAAGTATAATCTCAAATCAACTTAAAAAAGGCCAACAAATTGCCTTTCAAAATTGGTGCCATGTTCTTATTATTCACTAGCTTACATTTCTGATGTTAACTTATTAATAATATCGTATATATTATGTATCAAATTACATATATAGTTTGTCAACTAACATGTCAAATGTTAAAAAAAAAAACTTAAACAATCCACGCACCTAAACTTTTAAAAGCATCGACTTAAAGGTAAACTAGCGAAACCTCTCACACTTAAAAAAGTTTTAATGTAAATGGCTCGTTCAAACGACCGTGTCGCCACATTTCGCATTCACTATCGAATTTGTTCAACCCCGCATCCTCTGTGCCACTGAATCGAAAACAAGCTGAACCAATGCGAATTCCGAATCGTCTGATTACTGTCCACAGAGACGGGGCAGTTGTATTTGAAGCCCTAGCCTTATTTACTTCATCAATTTATAAAACTCGGATGTCTGCTTGAGTGCTTATATGTAAAGACCTTTTAACGATGTCACTATATTCAAAAGAGGTAAATATATAGTTAGAAACAATATATGTATTCGTTATTATAAATCCCTGAAGGAAAGAACTTTTCGGACTCTTCCTTTCTTAAGTCCTATAAGTCCTAAGTTTTAACGTATACGTAGCTTATAGGTATGGGATTTGTTTGATTATACAAAATATTTATTTGCCTAAATAGACACTCATATGTCACGTATTTACTAGAATGCATTGAACATTACTTTTTTATATTCCTTAAATATGTTACAGTACACAACCATGATGCCACATGGCGCGGTATCTAACGAAAAAATCATTTACAACCATCCCACTATAAAATGAATTACCACCACATTATAATGACCCCATCTACAACACTCCAAGCTACCACAAAAACACTTCAATACTCCCTCCTGTTCTGCTGTCCTCCTCATACAACTAGGTACGTGACGTCATTTGCTGTATGTACAACAAAATCTGGCAAACACTCTATAGTCCATAGTTTGGCTTTGTGATTTTCCAGTGAATAGTGAACAGTGGTTGTCTTAGGTATGTTAAGGATATGGATACCGTTTACAAAGCTAGCCTGTAAACCTTTACTGGAACTGTATGGATCTGAGTGCATGTTACACTATAGAGCCTACAGGTTTCTTGAAGTCCGAGCTTAGATTTGAAAGACGTAAATGAACAAACAAACAGGACAATATACTGATGATATGAAACTTATGCAGGTAAATGTCATTCTATGTTTTTTGGAAGAATTAAATTTACAATTAAATGAAATGTGCGTTAATTTCTATGTTAGTGTCAGTTTTCAAACAAAACAGGTATCAGCGAACCTAATCTATTATAAATTAATTAAATTTGAATTTTCTAAGTTAAGTCACTTTGTCATAAATTTATGTGTCATTAAAATTGTGTAAATTGTAAATGCTCGTGAGTTCAATTCGTAATTTGAAAAAAAAGTACTTAAAGTTTGGGCATTCTCTCTTAACCATATTTTTTGTATGAAAAGTAAGTCTATGTACTTTATACGTCTATCTGTTATCACGCCATCGACGTCTAAGCTTCACTTAGTTGGGTGGGCGGCGCTGTTTCTATAATAAGCTTAAAATATTAATCTCTTTATTAATCTTGGATATTTTTATGTAATAAGATCCAGACCTATAATACTCAGTCTATTTATATTATCTAGTCCCGCAAAATATACCATAGTAGCATTAAGTCAACTTAGAGGGTATGGGCTTTGTAATGGTATTAATGGATTTATGTTTATTTTTCTCCACTTTAAACGTCGGTTAACGAATGTAGCAGTTATTGTATTTTTTTAATTATCTACCCGCAAAGGTAGTTGCAAAAAGCATATCCAATCACATACATTCAACTGACATACAAAATTATATTAACACATACATATTTAGAAATAATATTATGTATAACAAAATGGTAAATGGTACAACGAAACAATTGTGGAATACAATATTATCTATATATCTAAGCTCGTGTGTCCTGTAAAATGCACGCAAACTCTAATAAGCAATACTAAATTAAAATTAAAATTAAAATTAATTGTATTGAATGAATAAAGATTGTTATTATTATTAAATATCCCTTGCACTGACACATGTATATCACTATTGAGACACGTCCGCACACTACGGCTGTCGACAGTCGAATGTCATCTTACCATTTATACTTCAGTACAATACATGTCAAAATATTTGAGTAAATCCTAGTTGTGACTTTGAGTCCAGCCCAGCTGTTTCTGAACATGGGATTTATTTTGCATGTTTATGCATGTTTTACGTCGCGCCTGTCCACAGGACAAGTGAAATGGAATATTTATTTCGTATTTACAAAATGTTGCATTTACAATCAGCGGATTACTTGATTCCTGTCAACATTATTATCTCGAATCGATTTGGAGGATGGAAAATACGAAATGGTTATTTAATTACTGTTTCGTAAAAAACATTTATTACACAGTAAAAAACTAGGTATATATTTTTAAGTTTGTTAGATATATACATTATACAAATTGCAGCTGGGTGAATAGATTTTGATTACTTTCTTTAAATCAAAAGCTAGAGCATTCAATATTTCTTGAGGAAAATAGAAATTCATTTTGTAATTTTTTTTTTATTTTTTTGTATCTAAAGAATACAACATGAACCTATATTTGCGTAGATACGGCGAGGCGTCGCATCAAAGAATTTATTATTTATATAGATGCTGCAGGTATAAAGTAACAAACAAAAAACTCTTCAACCTAATATATTCATACAGATGTGAATTATTCGTAAGGCGTGTATTTAATACATAAGCGTATTGTCGTTATAACGTTCTATTGCTATTCATAATACCACAGCTACGTTTGAGTTCGATCTCATTTAGAGAAGATTTACGTTTCATAGATCAGTTATTTAATTGAAAACCTAAACACATTAAAAAAATGCCCTATCATCGTCATTATATTTAGTTTCAAAATGATGATTCTACACATTCATTTGAAACCAATAACTAAGTAACTTTAAGCATTTTTCGATTAACCAAGAGCCTAACATCAGCTATTTGTGTACCGGGTGTATCTAAAGATGATGTACTAAATACAATTAGTATTTCATTGTATAGCCGGACGATCCAGGTATAATTCATCGCTAGCGTATTGCAGTGCTAACGTTCTTCTATTGCTATCCGTTACGCCACAGAAACGTGTTAGTTGCTTCCTATTTCTATAGATCGTGTTTCTATACATTGTTTATGTAGGTACCATGGTTTGGTTGTCAACAGAATTTTGATTTGTCATCAAAACACACGCTAGAAAAATCGTGTTATACTGATATAGCTTTAGTAGACGACCGCTTGGCGCAGTGGTAGCACAACTGCTTTCTGTGGGGATCGAACCCACGACGGGTTCGAACCCTACACCGGAAAAATATATTTGTAATTAACATTTGTATTTTTCTGGGGCCTAGGTGTTGCTATATATTGTATGTATATATTTACAAAAGAATAGTATATATATGTAATTTATTCCGTTATCTAGTTGCCATAACACAAGCTTCTGCTTAGCTTGGAACTAGATGGCGCTGCGTATAAGTGTCCTGAAAAATATTATTATATTATTTATTATAAGAGATTTTAATTAGAACACGCAACATGTTGTTTCCTTCGCTACAACGTAAAATACCTCATTGAAAGGCCAGGGTATATATGATACTGAAATTTAGAAAAATATTTCCTATCTGTTAAAAAACGAAAAATGTTCACATCGAAAATAGGTGGAAACTTAGTAATTACGTAATCATAATAATAGAACATTAAAATGCAAAAGAATATGTGAACGTTAATCGTTGGAATATGTAACTTTTATTCGAGTTTTAATTAAATATTGCTGGAGAAACAGCATTCAAGTCACGTTTGAAATATTCCACGGCTCCCTCGAGATAAACTACGACAGATGACATATCAAATAATATTATACAGGAGCCGTTAAAACTTTGCAAAATATCCCAAAGACGGCGGCTACTACAACTGTCTGAACTAAAAGTCTTCAACTTTCGCACCACCTGGGATGCTTAGGGCTGTCACACGGTAATTTTTACTACCCTTTTATTTATTGACTTGTATTAAACTTGCGCTTCAAATGGAACTAAAAGTTTTTACCCTAACGTTCGGGGTTAGAGTTTTTTTTTATTTCTTCACTTAGTTAGTTTTCATGTAAATTATATGCTTATAAAATGAAGAGATGAATGCTAGTCTAAAGACTTAAATCGGATAATATATACAAGTCCATTATTGTTGGTATTCTAAAGCCTGAGAATAACCTGAATATAACGATTCTACGTAACGTATTTCCATTTATACAAAGTTGTTAATACACTATCTGATCGAACAGTTAACAGAATAACGTACATATTGCTTATTTAATTATATATCAATGTAGAATCACACGGGAATCTCAACACGGTCAATATATTCTCGGTATAATCTCATGACGAGGTAACACCACGTATGCATATAATTGAGTTTGCAGTCGCAATTGGCGTGTGTCATTACGTGTATGCAGGCGTAGGCTTGTAGAACATTGTTCTAAATTTGAATTCCATTAGAATAAATTTTAGAACGTTCTAGAACAATTCTTAATTTAAGCCTTTGGTTTTGGAACGCATAAAGTTTACAGCGTTTGGAGTTAAAAAATGTAATTCAGAAACAATTGTTACGAAAGGTTTTTCGAAGATGTTTGTTATGCCATGTTAGCTTTGCTGGTAGGTTAGATATTTAGTTTAATGTATTCTAGAATTTCGTTTGGTATTTTAGTCTTCTTATATTTCTTAAAGCTAGCAATGCATTTGCAAGGCAATTATATGGGTAGAGAGATATAAACACAAAAAACACAAAAAGTTAAACTCAAATAAAATCAAAACAATGTACATCATCCATTGGATATTCGTTTTGTAGATTATTCGCATACCGTTTACATTTTTGTGGATTTTATTGTTTTCGTTAAACTAAGAACTTTTTTTATATGTGAATACATAAAAATGTTACGATCGAATGTTATTATTCGTACAAAACATTTACGTATGCCTATTTTTTCATCACTGCTGAATCTAAACAGTTCCTTATGATATTATAAAATAATAAAACAAGCTTAGAAATAACCTCCATTGTTAAAGCCATTGCAAAGGAATTAAGACTAAAAGAAGTTAGGTAATCATAATTTTCTGTTATGAAGTAAAAATTGTACACAATTCATTAAAACTTTTGAGACAACCATTAAGTATAACAAAGCGGTACTAGGAAGATAGCGAAAGACTAATTAAGGCTTTAAAAGGTTTATTAAGTTTGCACTCAATTTGTTCACATCTGTTTGTTTATTATAAACATCATGATACCCATTTTTTAACTAAATATCTTTAGAATCTATATAGATATGACATAGTTAATTGGAACGTACAGAAAAATGTCTTTATATTTCAAAGTTCAACAGCAGTTTGGTAGCTGAAATAAAATAAAAATATGAAAAATTTATTATTCGAAATACTAAACATTTTTTTATCAAAGGCTCATATTCCCAGTACAATATTGGTCTCGAAGACGTCGGATTTACAAAATATGAAAACAGCAAAAGTTTTGGTTAGAAAGTCAAAGTGTTTTTATTGTTGTTCAATACCAGTGCGGAACCGGGATTGTATTGAATTCGACGCTTTGAAAAACTGAGTCAAAAGGCTAAAAATAAAAAGATATTCGGAGACCTTTTTTCATGTATTGAACGAATTTACGCTCTCCGACTCTACAATCGAATTAAAAGCAATCCGTTTCACCATTAAATATCAAATATCCGTAATAATTGCTTAGAAGTTAGAAGGAATCTCTTTCATATAGACGTGAGAAAAATATTACTTATCTTGAAGTTTGATATATCGCGATATAGATTTTAACTTAGTTTTTTATTTATTTATAGAGAGTGACGTCGTAGTAGTTGTAGTGATGCCGAGGTAATGATTGTTTGCTTCATGATGGCTCTTTCTTAGGTTCTGAATAAATAAAACTTTAGAGTATCATAATAACGGCGTATATTCAGCTCCAATATAAAATGTCCGATATCATTATTTTCACAATGCTGACGTTTTTTATAGCAACTGACAAATGCCATACAATTCTTTTAAGTTTGAATTTAAACATTGTAATAAACCTAGGAGGTTCGACTAATTAACTAATATTGCAATAGTTTTCACTATCTTGATTATT
>DWAJ01003277.1:0-15178 GCA_018238005.1 Eurema mandarina
TCCTATTAGTCGCAGCGTGATGTTATGTAGCCTAAAGCCTTCCTCGATAAATTGTCTATTCAATAAAAAAATAATTTTTCAATTCGAACCAGTAGTTCCTGAGATTAGCGCGTTCAAACAAACAAACTCTTCAGCTTTATGTATTAGTAAGTATAGATGTGTGAAGCGTTTGTCAGCTGTTCAAAAGATTCAAAATTATTTCCAATGAATTTCTTAGTAAATTATTAGAGTTATATAGAAGACTAATTATATAAAATTTTCCTAAATTATAGTTAAAAATGTTTTTTGTTTTATTTCTTGTTGAGTAGTTTGTCTGACTGCAAGTAAGGAAATAATATGCATCCAATTTTCTTTTAATATAATATTTTTTCAGGTAACCCTGCATTTAAACGATAGAAACGTCCTGATTCCGCAAACTTCATAAAAAATTACATTCAACTAATATAAACATATTTTAAGATTGCATTATGAAAATTTAAAGGACCTTGTTCATAATTCATTTTAGTGTTTACAGCTTCAGATGTTTTTGGTAATTAACTTCGATTTTAATTAATGTTATCGCATTTAACGTATATAACTCGTTAGAACAATCTTATTAAATATTGCTATTATATGTAAGTTATGTACAAAAGCAATCATTCACAGTGAATACTCGCGCTTACGTAGTGACATTGTCATAAAATATATTTTAAAAGCTCGACAGCGCCTCAAGGTTACAGCTATTGTTGCTGTAAACTAAATATGAAGCATGTTTAGCTGTTAAATTTTATTTAAATTATTACATACAAGGGTTTACATAATGCAAGAACAAAATGACGACATTTACGTCTTTAATCATTTTTTCATACGATTTTATTGTGTTTATCGCGAAGACTTCAAAGACAAGATTCTAACGGTGATTATTTCTGTATATATCAATTTAATTTCTTTCTTATATTGATGGCAGTATTTTACTTGAAGGCAGTAATTTTCCCTATTTTTCATAAAGTAATGTCGAAGTTAAGATGGATTTTCATTTCTATACGTAACTCAGATAGCTATCTGTTTTTTATATTAAAATAATCACACTATTAATAGACGTAGTAACTAGCTAACCTTGTCATTAATCAACACACAATTATAGCACAATTTTGACAAGCCAATTCTCCAACAATACTTGTGTTCAAGAGAAACAGTGTGAATCCAATAATAATATACAACGTTGTTCGTCGCGGAAATGGATCTGTTTTGTAAATAAATCTCCTATATTTATTTATTTAAGTCATTAGAAAGCGCTGATTAAATCCGATGGTAATATTGTTGGATATCATCCAATGTGCCTACGATGTATCAGGAAGATAAATATCGAAGTAGTATGCCCCTTTGTTCAGACAAAGTCAGAAGGCAGACTTTGTCTGAACAAAGGGGCGATTAATTCGCATATTAAATTTAACAAAAGTATTAACATAATATTAATTTCCGTGAAACAGCGACGTTTTTGTGGCGATATCTCACTATTAGTTCTGCACATATATGAAGTTTTGCTGTAGTAAATTAAGTATTGGATTATCCAAATATATTTAATATAGGCAAATAATGCATTTAAATATAAATTATATTATATAAAATATTTTGAAATTTGTTTATATTATTCTTCCCGAATCAAAATTAATTTCGACCCACATTTTTTGTTTTATGCAAATTCTAAATATAATCATAAAATATTAAGCTTGTTTAGAAAATTATAAACTTCAAATTTTTCAAGTTTTGACAGCTATAATTCCAAACATAATACAGATGCAAAATTATAGACAATATATTATATCGTCTATAATCTATAGCATCGAAGCCCATCGACTAAAAATAGATAAGCCGTAAGCGCGGATTATAACCAGGTTGTCTATTTGACAGCTCACTGTCTGGTTTAAGGCCGCACTAAAATAGGTCCATAAATATTTGGATATGAGTTATGAGATGTCTTGGAAGGAGATTTATTCTGTTATTTAAAGCACGTGTAGGTCATTGTCTAGTTCGTTGTTGCAGTAATAGCCCATAATGAATATTAAAAAGAACTTATAATCTAAAATCTAAACGAGTACAATGCGAAACACAAAATGTGGTTTTTATTCTGCGACTTTTTCTATCTTTTATATTTAACACACAATACAGTCTTCATATTTTTATTTAGCGATATGTAATCATTTTATTATACTTCTTGTAATTATAGACATAAAGACGAAATACCTTTGAAAGTAACAATATTGGCGCGGATTACACACCACGGAATGTTTTCAACTTGACGCTAAGTTTAACCAAACGGTCTATAATAACATTAATTACACTAACAAAATAACTTCTAAATATTTCCTTAAAATAATATAAATACTTGGTAAGATTTGTGGCGGAGCTGTAAAACATTTTCATTGGCAATTAAACTATTTACAAACATTCCCGACGGCCGGTACAAAACTGTCATGTCGACTCATTCAGCTGTTTCCATTTCTGCTCGTGATTTTATTATACACCTGTATACGCCCGTTACTTTGCTCGAAGTGAAGTGAAGAACAATTCGTTTATTTGTATTATAATATTTGCTTGCAGGCATTGATGGAATGTAATGTATCGACAGTAAAGTTTAAATTGTTATTGATAAGAGACTTAATTTTTTTTATTGCAACATCTTTATTCCAATACATCATATCATGCTTTAACGATAAAAATACCTACTGATTTAAATGTCATTGAAAGTATTTTCAAAACTTTAGATTTTAAAATTTTATTTTATCAAATATAAATCAATGTTATTAAAATAAAATTGAAAAGGTGGCCAGTAGGTTGTATATAATTTAGATATAGTCTGGTTTTTATCAGAAGAAAATATAATTTTTGAGTATTATATTTATATGTACAAAATTATATCAGTAAATTAGCGATTACGCGCAGAAATAAAGTCAACAACATTTGTTATTATTGAAAGCAGTCTGTTGGCGAAATTCCAAACACGCCTTGTATGTCTTGTTCTTGTATAATGAACTGATTTGCATCATTTATCGTCTTAAATTATGAGTGCTTACAAAAACATTAAAGAGAAAAATTATTTAGAGCTAATATGGAAGATGTTATACCAATATTTTATTAAATAAAAATTACCTAACTGTAGATTCTATGATCACGTTGATAGAGTTTTAAATTATAACTTTATTCATACGGGTTTAGTTAAGTTAAAAGAATAAGAAAAATACGAACAATAGAAAACAAAAATTATTTACACCAAATAAACTTCAAAATTTAAGACTAGAAAAATAGCAACCGATCGAATAATTTACATAAATTAGTTAGTCGAATAAATAAGTGTCACAAAAAGTTGTGTGAAAACGACAAATGCTATTTTATAAAAAATAGATATGTCCCACCATGAAGGAACATTCTTGGCACCAAATAATGACATCATTAGTTGGAACTCGATGACAGGTACAATGTTACACTCATGGCGCAGACATATTTATAGGTACGTCGCTTTTATCAATTCCGGGGGTACAACTCATTTAAATGTCTGATAAGAATAGATGGAACAAAGTTTGGGAATAAATAATGTAATTTGTCAGTTCTTTTCAATCATGTGTAAACCTATTTGAATATTTTTACATACATAAAATGAATCACTCGTTAACAGGATATCTATCTGTATATATGTATCTCCAATGTTCCCGTCGCAATTTATTTTGCTGTAAAGTAATAGTAGCTTCCATGTCAAGTTAAATGGTGTTGAGATTAAAACTAATTAAAAATGACAATTTTGTATAATTTTTTTTTTTTTTCATTTAGTTGATAGTTCTAGAGGTCGATAGGCCCTCTCCTATCTCGATCTATCTATATCTCTTTTCGTTCTGTATTTCTGGGTTTGTTTTCGTCTTTCACTTCTAAAAATGATCTATTATGTCGGAGGTGTTCGCTTACCGTCATACGAACCTTCATTCAGTCAGGCCCGTCATAACATAATAATATAAATGTGCTACAGTTTTTTGCAGCGTGCGTTACAGACGCAGTTACGTTGTTAGTAGCATAACTACGAATAAATAACGCCTCTCTATTAATATTGTCGATTACTAAGTTTAAGAATAGAGATCACGTTGTTTGTCAGTTTTGTCTCGTCAATGTCTGCACGGATTCTGGATTATAACATTCTTACTCATCCGTACCGAGTTATATGTATATTGATAATGCTATGTCTGTTTAGAATCCATTGTCTAAACGTTTTAATGGTTTGACTCTTTCTTCACAATAAACTACTGTTATATAACGAATTCAAGTGGATATATATGCATATCATTAAAATGTTCCAAGTACTTTAATTTACTTCTCGTATCCTACAAAAAAATATACGTCTCATTTTTTTGTAGTATGATATTATATCTCTTTCACGAGAAAATTACTAATAGAATATAGATATAACTCACAAAGCTATATACTCCACATTCTTGTAACTCAAGTTTATTCAATTTCAAATATTATTTTTTTATTATTATTGCATACAAAGATCTTCTTTAGATTAATGTGTATATTGGATGCGCTGCAACAAAATTTCATTAGCCCCTTATCTTTTTAGATTGACAGGTTTATCGTTCATAATTTATCAAATGAAACTGTAACGTAAATAGCGTTCTGAAGTTTTCATGACTGCTACTTCCTGTGGCGATTTTATTACATAAGAAAAGTGAACCAACAATATTTATATTCGGGCGCCGCAAATTGCGTCCGACCAAAACCCTAAACCTCTTTTTTCTCTGACCACAAACACAATATGAAATCATATTATAAAATGTAACAGAAGCTATAAGATGTATTGAGAAATGCATCTGTAAGTTGTAGTTGTTTTTTCCGAGTTTTTTTTCCTGCATTTCGCATACTGTTTCCTTTTGCTACCCTGCTGCCCTGTTAATAAGACCCTGGATTACCATCCAGGATACCTATTGCCCTAGTGTTGCCACGAGAACTTAAAACAGTACATTATATATTATACCGACTGTTGCTTTTTTTGCTGTAGCTCAAAAAGCAATCTTAAATCACATTAAATTGAATTAAGCTGGATAAGATGTTCATTTATCTAGTCGGCCCGTTAAGTCGTAAGTATGGTATATTTTTAGGCTATTCCTCCATCCATCATAGGGGCATGGGTAATATAATTTTTATCGTCAACCTTGAGTGTTTGAGTGCAGATTATCTTAATGCTGCTGTTTGTTACCTTCAAATTGGCATCGGTCTTTATGTGCTAAGATTAGCTCCCATATATCTAAGTGGTGTATCTAAGCAGCACTTGAATCTATTACACTAACGTAATAACATCAAACATATGAGTTTAGTTTAAATTATCAATAAGAAAAGCTGCTTTTATTGTGATTGAATTTGTTTTAAAGACGTTTTACTACGGCTACTATCTTATTTGTACGATATCAGTCTTAAATATTATCACGATACAATCTCCACTGGTCAAAGGGTAAATGTCAAGACTCACGGCACTCCTTGCTAAGTAATCTAGACCTCGACCTTCTAAATAAACATTTCAAAGGTAGGGTCAGTTATAGAGGTATGATCAATAAGAATCAATAAACACACACTTCTCAATACTATCCAGTTGGAATATCTAAGCGATGGTTTTAAAAGATTGAATTAGAAAAAAATGTTCGTTTTAAAAGGGTTTTTCTTAACACCTTTGAATCTGTAGTTACATATAATAATCGATTGTATTTTTCGTGATACAACGAAAAAATATACATATATGTATTTCATAACTAAAAATGAATTGCTTCACTATGGAGGAAATGAATTATTAAGACTCTCGCTCTATGATCCTCATTTTGAACTTTAATCTACTTGCCTACATATATATTTCTATTTATTTGTTTGTCTTTTCGACGTTCCTATCTTAGTTATTTTAAAGACGTTCATGGTGTCAACCCAAGGCAGTCCCCAGATGTCGAATTATAACTAATTATCGACGCCTTGACATGTCAATCAACTGTTATTTTGTCTTAAAAATCTTACATAAATACTTTTTCTACGATGTTTTATTTTTATAATGCCGAATTTTCGGGTATGTATCCGATACAGATATGTAAGGGTTAGTTTTTGACGTTATGGGGTGTTATATCTAAAAATATTTTATTGGAATAAATATTTGACTTAATTGACTTCAAAACCGAAGGGTATCAGTTGCGATTTTCGCTGAATTAGATAATTTTTATATCCCGTCCAAGTCTTCCCAAAATACGTTAGTAGTTTTTGAAAATTGGTTTTTTAAACGCGTATCATTTTTGTATTGTATCAATAACATTATCATAAACATCCACTATTTGTGAAACATCTTCATTGAAGACAGCACGTATTTCATTGTGTATATTTTGTTTTGTTACAAACAATTATTACAAAGGACAACATTGTATTGTCTGTGTGTGACTTCCCATCGTGTCTTGCAATGTTTAATAAAACAACAATTATATATACACGACTATGTATTCAAATACATATATTGTCTATTGAATGTTGACATTTAACATATAGTTTTTAAATACAATTCAATACATGCTTACGTAATTTGTGCAAGCTTTTAAATGATGATATAACAATACACACGAATGAAACGCAGCTTTTCAGTAACCTCTTTTGTGTAACTAGCTGGCCCTTGTTTTCTCTGCTTAATTCTCGTAAATAACAAAATCGGTTCCGCTGCTATCGAGTTACGCATTTCAACACATTTGGCAATTCATTTTTATATTATAGAGATTCCTATCCACAACTAGAAAATTATCGTCTTTTATTCAATCACCTATGGAAAAGATGTGCCAAGTTGCCAGACAAGATTTAAATTGAATTGGGAATAGGAATTTCACGTTTCAGGTGGCGGTTCGAAAAATCTATCGAAAAGTTATGGATATCATCTTATTTTTCATCGATTGAATTTTTAAGTGTAAGCATAAATAATAGCACTGTTGCTGACAAATATAGGTTTCTATGTGAGAAACCTAATTTTGCTAGATCCTTAAATTCGTTAGCAATTTTTGTAAAAGTTTAAAATATAGCTGTAGTCAACATTTCATTTAATATATTACCATCTTACACTCAGTAAATCTCGTAAAAGTAAATCATATACAAATCCATTCTTAGAATTTACCATACTTTTAAAGTATCAAGTAAAAATAATTCAACATCAAAGGAAACTACAATATCGCATACAGAAGCGAATAATTCCTTTAAGAGCGTCTAATGGAACGAATGGCCGAGCCCATACCTCCATTTACTTTGCAAAGCAAGCTATTAAAATCACTCTGTTTCTTAGGTGTGTTGGCATTCCAAAATATTTACGTTCGCTGATACAAGCTTAATGTATCCATTATAGAGTTGTATGGACATTCATTTTCTTTACTTCATGGGTATGCTCTATTTATTAGCTTATATTAAACCATACAATAATTCTCAAGGGAGTAAAGAAAAAAATTTCAGGAAAAATTTCTTATACAAAATTAGTTTTTCCGATACCCGTATTTAAACTTAAAGTATATTAAGATACCTAGTAATAGTATAGAATATTTCGGTAGGGCAAAGAATATTTCAAACATAGTGAGACATTATTCATCTCGTAGGTAATCGCGTCCAAAATGAAGCTGTCTATCCGAACGTGTAAAATCAATCGTCAAATGATCGGCAATGAAAAGTTTCGAACATCGCTGATACGTTTTATAACCCATAAAAAAGTTTAATTCGTGAAAGCGAACGATTCTCTAATAAAAAGGCGGTTTAAATCGCAATGTGAAGCTACGACAAGGAACATGCGGGATTCTAATTACGTTGGAGAAATTTTATGTTCACCAATTGTTTTTCGTTCACCTATTGTAGGATATGACTAACTGTTGCGTCTGAACGCCATGTGATTCCAGAATTACTAACGCTTAATTCATCTGGTGAATCCTTTTGACGCACGGAAGAATAATTATAGTTGCTTTGCCAATGGCAAGGGCCATGCGAATGGCTAATTTCGCACTTAAAATACCTATGATCTAAGAAACAATGAAATACTTAAACATACCGTAAACATCCTTAAACAATAGGTCAAAGAACTTAAAACATATTCTATTACTCGCCTTCGTTAAAATTCGCAATATAAGGTACTCTAGTGAAATTTTTTGTAACACTAATATTTTTCTGAATCACAGAAAATAAGATAAGTATAGTTATGGCAACTAGTGATGACAAGCCGCACCATTATATATTTATTAAGCAAATGCAATTCGATCGAAGCAGTAGAACCCGCGTCGATGAGCGCACTAATGGTTTCCTTTTACTAGATAAATCATTTATAGGGTAATTAACTGTCCTACAAGCAATTAACCTTGGCTATAAATTTGTGATCGTCTGCACTTTGTGGCTGATGTCAAGGCATAACTTAGATTGCAATGTGTTTCGCTGCTAATTTGTGGCGATTAATTTCCTGTTGTTAATGTCAGAAGAGAATATTATAAGGATTACATTCAGTATAATAAAATATCTAATTTTATTTTGTTTTTGGAAGGTATCTTAGTAAAGAAACACTACTTATCTTAGGAAAACCTGTAATTTTATAATCTACAGAATATTTTATAGGGTTTGAACCCTTATGCAGATAATAAAATTAACCACACAACAACAAAGTTATCAATCTTTCACACAACGGACATTCGAACAATCAAAACAGATATTTAAGTCGTGTTACTTACCTAATGACCATTTCCAGAACATCTTCTCGCTCGAACACCTTGCAGTAGAGGTGCAGTATTTTAAGGCAGGAGTATTGGAGTCCATTCCATTTGACGTCAGCGGCCTTCAGAGCCTGGTCCCAGGGGCAGTTCTCATGCCTCGACAGGCAAAGCATGCCGTCCCGAGTTTCCGTAGGAGGCATTTAATCTTTGGTCAATTTTGTCTTTGGTATGTCAATTGAGATCATATAGGAATTGCAATACCGACTAGATTATGGCAGATTTTGAAATTTTTAAATGACTTCCTTGGAGTTGTAGGTTGTATTTTCTTTAAAACAAAAACTTTAAATATAATAGTTTTATCTATTTTTTATGAAGATCAATATTCCAGCGCTAGCTTATTAAATCTTAATTTGAAATACTGTAGAATATTAATTTTTTTACAGGCAGTAAGTAAAGAAGCAAGAAACGAATCGAGTTCCGGGACTCTTGTAAGCTCGTTATTCTATACTAATAACCAAGCCAGAGATACAGTTAGAGTTAATAATCTTAGAGGTAAAAACCCATCAAATAGGCAGATTAAATTAATCATAGAACTTGTTCCTCCCCATATAAGGCACGTTATAATTCCTGGCGTGTTCGTGATAGTAATAAGTTATTATAAACCCAATTACAAATACATTACGAGTTATTGTCGGTGTTATTACATAGCAGATGTTCAGAGGACAAGAAAAATCGAATAAGCGAGCTTCTAAAGATCCAGTCATTGTGATTAATTTATTTTTGAACTACGTGTTGTAGCAAATATACGTGAGTACATGTAGCCTGTCCTATTACAAAGGTACGTTGAACAAATGGTCGAAACTGTTTTCTATTCATTCAAGACGATTTTTATAGTAAATGTGACGAACTTTAAATTATTCAATAGACATAACATCAAGAATTGAGACTAGAATATGGATTGTCAAAACCCCTTTCCATTGTACAGAGAACAAATTTATTTTTATACAACAACCAATTCTATTAAAATAAGTTGTATAGCTAATATACAAACCGTTGTATGTTACAACATTTTCAATGTAAAAGCCCTAAAATATGGCAACGCTCGAACATATCAACGCAGTGTCTCAAACAATGAATTGTTTAAATTACGACTTCCTACGGCGCTCACTTTTCTTATTGGTCAATATGTAACGATACGCTTCCTCCTAATTATTTGTGTTATTCACCAAACATGATATATGCACAGCCCAGCTCTTTCGATCGACTTATCACGAAGGAATACAAGCATTTCTTAAAAACCAACAAAATCAGAGCCAAGGCTTTTTTTTATAATTATTTATTGTAACTTTAGCAGTAACCCAATTCTACTCGGTGACAAACTTGTCACATAAAATACACATTATTGATATATTTGGTCAGCCTGCCCTTTGTCGGAATTATTATTTGCTTATCTTGAATACTTTGACATATTTGGCTTAACTAAGCTGTTTAATGCTTGTTAATTTAAAGTACGCTTTGAGTACCTATGTTAATTGATATTTTTTTCTGCAATAAAAGCATTGGGACTAAGGTTAAAGGTTTTTTTTGCGAGTATCAACGGACTCATTTCTTATTCGTAGTATTCTAATTTCTTAAACCTACTCAATAAAAATATATAATTTTGGAAAGCGACTTGTCAAAACTTTCTTAGCGACAAATTACTTTAAATTAATCTAACAGTGTTCTTGAAATGTATAAGCTGAGTTTACAGACTAAAAAATATACAGAATTTTTGATTTATACGAACCTTCGTGTAATATGAAATACCAATGTGTTTTATTTTGTCTTTTGCGTAAGAACGATTAATAAATTTCTCTAGCATATCCAACAACGGAGCGTCTAGTCCCCTAGTGAATTACCTACAATTTATAGTTTGTAAGTTAATTAATGTTTGATTTAGGATACAGAAAAGAAGTAAAAAATAAAAATGAAATGAATGAAAGTATTTAGGCCAAGTATAAACATTCTAAAACTATTTTTACATTTTACATGTCCGAATTAAGATATTGTTTTATTTAATTTTAAAAACTGTAAAATTTATGAAATGCGTCTAAACAACATGAACCATGATAAAATTACTTTTGACTTGAGAAAAAAACATCCCTACATGCCAGTAATAAAAATATCAAACGAATTGTTTGCATAAAGAGCCGTAATCAATCGGATTTATCGCTTGTATCTCATTAAAATAAATGGCCTGTGAAATTTAATGTGCATCATTATTGCTTTGACTTCTTTATTATAGCGATAAGGATGTCAATATTATTGCTAATAAAAATCTAGATTTTGATTCGATAAACTAATAAAGATATGTCTGGACTATAATATTAATAAAAACTAGTCGCGCCCTGCGTCTTTAGCCGCGTTGATTCTGTTGCCGTAGCAATACCGGGATAAAATGCATGCCAAATTTTTGCCAATCTATTCAGTGTTTTTGTCGTAATAACAAAAGACACATAACAAGAGACATAATATACATAATAATAAAAAAATACTTCTAGTACTAATACGACAATATTTCATACAAGTATTTATTGCATTTCTATTTACAAGACAATGCAAATTAGATTATATTTAGTTCAAGATGTAAGGTTTCAAATGAATATGGGTCGAGAACCGTTTAGCTGCTTGAAGCTAAGTGTTCACTGAGATTTATTTATTTATTATGTAACTAATATTTACATCGGAATACTGCATACAAGGAAAAGTTAATTCTTAAGAATAAGTTAAAGGGAATAATTACTATTTAAGATTTATCTATTTTTCAATCCTGTTTAAGAGAGCACTAAGCCTGTTATACATTTCTAGAGGGAACTATGAGACTATCATAATGTAAAATAATATTTTTTGCTATATTATAGACATGTATTTCATCAACGAACGAAGGTTCAGTTTTTTTGATGCCGATTTTACGGAGAACATACAGAGACATATAGATATACTTATAACACGATATATTGTGCCGTACATGACCGCTTTTGAGACAGATTAAAAATAGTCCTTTAGGGAATGTAGATGATGGATCTTAAGACAGATCCATTAATTATTCAGACAGTTTTAATCTAGACTCTAGAGCATATTAGCAATACATAATTGGTTAAATAAATAATATGAATTTAATTTAGTTATAACCAAAAAATTTTGGAAAATAAAAAAGCATGAAGAACAAACTGCTAAATAAATCACTGTGTTACTTGTAATTTGTTACCGTATTACGACGTAATATTTGTTATCTTCAAAGTCCCACTTCCTACTCTTTGCATATATGGACAGCGGGTTCTAACCAAATGACAAGGTTTGTTTAAAGATTAAATACAAGATAAAACATGCATCTTACTTCATCGTAGCATTATAACAATGCGGTATCTTTGTGAAGGTCGTTGTCTTATGTAAATTGGAAAATTTGTGAATTCTGCTAACGTTCATTTAAACGGACACTTTTTTATCATCGATGAGGTGGATATTTATAATTTGTTTTATTACTTGTAATAATATATTGCAATGAAGTTAGACGAGTACATTTTTAAATTTTAATAGAGGTGAGAAGAGCAAAAAAACAATTTTGGCACCAACGTTCAAAACCGACAAACAGACAAAGTAAAGGAAGTTGTCAATTAATTTGAACTGGCAACATTTTATATCAACTATGGCGATCGTATATGAAGCTTTGAAATAAAGGTAGATTTAAATAATTCCAGCTAAAACAAACACCGCAGACAGCTGCATATCATCAACATTGAAGTACATCGGAGATTAATATTTTCATTTCATTGTGCAAAATTAAACAGTTCAAAGGAATCTTCCGGTATCGCTGTTTGTAACCTTCGAAACATCGTGTTTACAGGGAATCAAGGAATAAATATTTACAAATTTATAGTTTGTACCTATATGTTCAAATACACTATTCTTATTCAGATAAATAAATTACATTACATTATAAATTATAATACACGTTTGTTTTCAATATAGGTACGTGCATAAATCAAATAGGTAACAATAGTTTTAATTACCTTATATAGTCTATATTCTATAAGTCCTGAATTATGTCAGTTTACTCACAAATTTATCAAATTAAAAAAAATGGAGAAGATTTACACGCGAATCAACTTTTTCATTATAAAATTTAGGTAACTAAGGTAACATCAATCTCAAACGAGGACATTATATTATGCCCAGTAAACCGTTAACACGAAAAAGCGTTACGTTAATTAAACTATACATAAGTGACAACCACGTTATATTAGAGCTATCAAAAACGTTACGGGAGCGGCAACCTTGGCCACAGATAAAATATAACGTCACAGATATTTTATGCGAAAATATATTAGGTACTAAGTACTTTTTTATATCTACTTGATTGACAATATGTACCTCAATAATCCTTTGAATTATACGAATAGGTTTCTATGTATACTAAGTTGGAAACAAAAGTCTGTAATATTATTTAAAAATCAGGTAGGTAATTAACGAACTTATTGTAATGTTATGTATTCATTCATCATGTCTGTTGTCTTTATTATTAAATAAAAGTTAAAGTATAATATTTAAATATGTTTTTTTTTCATATCGGATAACAATAGCGACTTGACATATTGACATGTGGGATTGTGGCACCTACAAAATACAAATGGCGAATGCATTAGTGACAGATGACAGGACAATAGATGCTATGACACAGATACATGACTATTTGCATTTCAGTGAAAGGATTTCAAAAACAAACATTGAAACTACAATATAAGACGTTCATCGATATGATATTACGGATAAATATTAGCTGTATTGAAATCAAAGGATGCAAATAGCGGCTAACAATGCCAGTTGATTATGGAAATGGTAAGTATACCTATAGTTTTTATTACGAAAACATTTTCGCCCTGTTTTGTTATGCGATTGTCCCATTTAATGGTGGTTTTATAATAATTAACCCCCTCAAGAAACCATATATAGCATTTACTTGGCCCTAATTGTCATCACACTCTTTCTTAATGCGGAGAGCCCTCAGTCAAGAGTGTACGGCGCTGTCGGCTTTTATAGTTTTTTTACTTCTACTGTATACAATTTCACAATCATAATTCTTTTGAAGATAGGGAGAGGAAATGCAACATATATTGAATTGAATAAACTTGTAAAGACTTACGCGATACAAGAACGTGAATTACGTTAAACTATGAATGAACGTATGGATTTATTTTAGTACGAAAAATATATGCGGATGTTCGAAATTATAAACAAGAAACGATGATTGACATCACATACGTTAAGGCATTTAAACAAACCAATTTATATGTATGATTCATTTTGATTATATGATAATTTCAAAGGAGATACATTAAGCAGTAGTTGCACACCTACATTAAAAAGTTTCTGTCATATTCTTAATTAAATTAGAAGTACTTTGTTTTGCTCGCAACTCGATTTACATTGTAATTTCTTATTAAGTATTTTCTAGACATTTAGTTATAGTACCTAGGGATAGTCTCGGAGTAATTTTTTTATTTAGTTTTACACTCCACTATAAAACTAAATGAGCATATATGCGACATTACAAAACTTCTAAGCAAATGAATTTGAACAATGATTTTCCGCGTAATTTGAAAATATCTAATTAATATTATTTTGTTACGACACAGTTCTATGCTAGACGATTGAGTATTTTATATGAATATGTTAACGTACTTTTGTAGTCAAGTATTTGTAAACCGCAAAAAGAAAATATACACATGCACCTTCTCGTTGCTGGCTGGTTTAAAAAAACATTAAAATTCAAATTGTCTAAGAATAATTGAATCATTAACGACGGTTGTGACTTGTGAAAGCGTCATTTGTTTAACAAATGAATTGCTTCCAGAACGGTTTGTTCCAATTAGCTATGTGTATTGTGTACTTTTCAAATTAAATATTGACTTGCACTGTGTCACTTAAACGTCATATTATGCTTAGACACAATTGATTGGGTCACTGGTGTTGACTGGTTCGTTTGTTTTTGTAAAGCTTTTTTTACTTTTTACTTACGGTAAGGTTTTTTTTATTATCTGCCGCCCCCCCTGGTGAGATTTGGGAGATTTTATTCAACCCCCTCCCCTATTCCCCAATCTCACGTGAGATTTTTCGAAATATGTGTTTCTTACGTAAACGCTCTGGATTGTTATTGTAAAAAGAAAAAACAAATTTGCTCGTGCTTTTATTTACGACTAGTTAAGACTAGTTATCAATATTACTGAGAGTCAAATTATAAGTGTAATAAAAATTTAACAATAGAATGAAACATATTGTTTTGTTTCAATCAGAAAAAAATGCGTAATATTTGGGTGTTTCTCTGCTATTTGGAAACTCATTATTACAAGACTGTCCTAACCAAAATTTATCAAATGTTGAGAATGTTTGTCAATACAAAGCAAGGTAATGGTATATCAAAAATATATATTCAA
>DWAJ01003278.1:0-15178 GCA_018238005.1 Eurema mandarina
GGCAGCTGGCGGCCAGCGGCTGCGCGCGCGGGCTGGTGCGCGTGTGGCAGCTGAGCACGCAGCGCCTGCACGCGTCGCTGCGCGCGCACCTGGGCCACGTCACGTGCCTCACGTTCTCGCCCAACAACCTGCTCGTGCTCAGCGGCTCCGAGGACCGCACGGCCGTCGTCAGCCACCTCGCCGACGAGGCGCCCTCGCTCACCTACAAGGTGAGTGCACCACCGACCGTACCGCCGCACACGTGTACTGCGGACTTCACCTATCTATATATTTTTTAACGCATCGATGCTTAACAATTTATTTATTGTAATCTAACTCGACACTTTTTTAGTGAACATGGGCTAGTTAACAATGGACACTTGAATAATTTCTCGTACGAATATGAAATTGTTGGTTAAAAGTGAAAAAAAAATCCTAAATTGTATTTATTTAAATATCATTTGTTTTAGTTTTACAGATGCAACATAAAAAGACTGTCTTTTAATTTGACTGTATAATATTTTAACAATAAATACGCGTTGAGCTGCACAATCTTCCCTCGCAAGCTTAAAAGCCACTGAATATTCAAAATCCTTTACTTTCAGTGGGGAAAGTAGCACTCTGCTAAAAGCTTGGCACGCTCTTTAAATAGTTTAAAAGTTATTGCAGCAAGCCGTAAGTCCTGGCAGAAAAACTGTCGTAGCACAGTTTAAAAGACGCTCGTATATCTCGCCTCGAACGAACGGTAAAGTTCTCACAGACGTCCCCGCAGGTACACTAGCTAACTTGTTCAAACTCGTGTAGACAACTTCTGATAATAATTGTGGGAAAAACTGCCGCTCTGCACGATAGCGTCTAACTTTTCTTCGATTTATAATATAATTTTGAGATAGGTATATCACTCTTCATGAGGCATAGTAAAATACTCGAAAACTGTTGTACGATTTTGATAGCCTATGGAGTGTTTTTGCAGGATGGTTTAGTAATACAACAAAATGACAGATAAAAATTAGAATGCACTTTATCTATTTGACATTACCAATATGTTTTCTCCACAGTAAAATTTTACCATTAAATATTAAACGTAACATTGACAGTGTCAGTTCATAAGTTATCGATAGTCGAACTGAAATTCTTAATTTCAATATCGAAAATTAGTCATCTATATAATAGTCAGGTGCATTAAAGTAACAATGCTGTTTAAAAGATAAAATATGTATATGACAACGGACTTCATAACTTAGATTTATATGACTTTTAAGACGACAATAATTTAACGTTTGGCAACATTTTTGACAGCAAATATAAAGCATTTCAAAACGTGAAGAATGATTCCAACGCTTTCACAGACCACAATAAAGGAAGAGCTTTTTTGGACCGCTAAGTGTTCCTTTGTGTAGATTCTAGTGGGCAAAAATCGTTCAGAAATACTCCTTTTATCTTTACGAAATAAAAGTATATAAAGTCATGTTTATGAGCAAAGCCTACCTCGAGTGTGTGAACACTCGACTCGTAAGGATCACAAGATGTGATATTTTGAAGCAAAATTTCAAAATGAGTTGGTGTTTGAACCATTAATATAAAACAAAACAAGTTCTTGTTTTCGACAATGATTTACATGATGATATACATTGAAAAGGTATCTTATAACACTGATTGAATAGGCGACAAAATGATTGTAACATCACTTATTCACACAACAACTGATCACACAACTGATCCTTATCTCGATTATTTTAGAATAATGTGTGGTTAAGCATCCTTCACTTATGCCATATAATATACTGTACACGATACTTATTTTGTATTTGTATAATTCCAACAGAAGTCTATGTATATTAAAAGTTTATATTATAACATAGATTTAATTGACTTTGGTTTTATTTAAAAGCCCATCAATAATATTATGGAATAAAGAATACATCTAAATTATCTCTTTGATTAATGTATTAGGTGTGTTATTATGATTTGCTTTACATATTCATGACACGTGAAGTTGGCCAGTGTCCATTGAGATAGAGCTTTGCCAAATTTTACCAACAAAACATTATCATTATTATACTAATATTTCGAAACTCATAACTATGATATTGATGTTTTTAAGTTATTATTGAGTTTATTATTCATTAGTCAAGATTGGTATGTTATCGTTTTTCAAATGAAGGAATCATTATTTTGCATAAAATAATAGCCACTTCATAAACTTATTATGAATACTGTTATATTAACTATTAGCGACCCGCTCAGAGAAAGCGACTTTGTTTTATACTATGTGGTGATAAGAGTCAATTTATATAATAAGAATGTTTAATTATGTAGTATATGACAATGATATTATAATAAATATGTATGTTATCGCAAAATTTCGGAGGTGCAAAAACATGCTAATTACTTTTAGGCGATTGGTTGCCGGTGCTGTGACGTGCAACTGACAAAACTATCTCTTTTTTTCTTGTTGGTTTTATCATTAATACAGATTAGAAAACAGTTTCTATCGTTTTGAATTGTATGTATGTGTGCTGCCGCTGCTGTGCGGCTTTTTCGGTTGATTTGTTGGTGTATAACATATCTATTAACTATAATATCATCGTAACATGGCCGGAATACCCAAGACCCGAACGAAGCGCTTCGCTTCCACTTTTCTTCTGCGCACAGCAAGAGAGTGGAACGAAGTGGGTTTTTCCCAATGGATACAATCCGGAAGTCATCAAGAATCGGGTGAATCGGTTTCTGGGCAAGCACGTTCTACGTCCCTCTCCAGTCGTTTACCATCTGTATTAAAAAAATATATATATGACAAGACGTGTAACATGTAGGGTCACGCGGCCGCGCTGCAGGCGCTGGTGATGATGTCGGACGGGCGGCGCGCCGTGTCGGGCGACCGCGCGCGGCGCGTGCACGTGTGGCTCGTGGACTCGGGCATCGTGCTGCTGTCCGCCGCCGCGCCCAGCGCCGCCATACACGTCACGCTCAACATGAAGTATGCGGTCAGTATGCCATGTCACCATACGCCTTCCTTTGGAATCAGCTTTCAGTGTTCCCGAACAAATACCACTTGGGGACCTTCAAAAAAGAGCTTACCTAACCTTAAAAGACGCGAGTGCTCATGGGCGGCGCTGATCACTTAACATCAGGTGACGCGTTTGCTCGTTTGCCCCCTATTATATATAAAAAAATACACGTCACACAAACACTACATACATCAACGTTTTAAATGTTTTTGATCTTTCAAAACCACCAGTGTTTAGAACATTTTCTGATAATCTATTCATGCAGTCTGCACGAAGAAAAACCAATATTTTAAGAACTTAAACAATTTCTCTTCCAATCTTTTAAATTTGAATATCATACCTAAACGTGTCCTTCAGTCAATTTAATGTTCTCCTACGTTAAGACTACCTACGTATAGCTTAAATTAAATTAAAGATAAAAAAAGATTAGATTTTCATGACACTTAATTAGGAGTAATAGAAATAAAATCTAATTTATTCTTTGTCGTATTGTAAATCCATTTGAACCGAGTCTTTTGTAGATTTACTAAAGATTTATTCCAAACCCCATCGCGTGAAAAAATGTTGTCACTAGCAAAACAATTTGCTCTCCCCTAAAGTCGTTATTTAGGATTCAATCTTCGTTTTCGTGATAGCTAGATATTCGAAGACGTAAAGAAATAATAAGCCTTTTCCGCCGCCAGAAACAATTCCCTTTCCGTGAAACTTATCGAACTTAATAATATAAGGGTGGTGAAGTAGATTCCTTCTCTGAGTTTCTTCAATAAACCTAATGCCAATCAACTTCTTGCTTACTGAAGTGCTTTTAGTGAATATCTAGTTTGCTTTAGTAAAAGCTATCAAGTTTTCTTAGAAACTTCGCTAACTGATATCGAATTGAATTACGCTTTATTGTTCTTTCATGTGTGTATTATAAAGAGGTATAGTTTGCGAAATATGAGGGTTAATTCGTGAAATTAATTCGCGTGAAACTGCGTGATATAAATAGTATTATTAGGTATAATTGCGAAAATGATTCTTAAGTAGTCAAGTACTTTATATGTAGCGCATCACCAAGTATGTGATTTTTATAGGATATCGGTTGAAAAATGGTATAATAAATCCTAAGTCAATCTGTACAATAATGGTATACGAGTATTATAAACACACTATCTTTACATCTTTGTAATATTAGTATATGTATGTAGATTTAGAATCTTTGCAAATTACCCTTTTCGTAACTTTTGTAACCATTATTAGGGGATATGCGACGACCGCTTGGCGCAGTGGTAACACAATTGCTTTCTGCGCGAAGGGTCGTGGGTTCGATTCCCACACCGGAAAAATATATTTGTAATAAACATTTGTATTTTTCTGGGGTCTGGGTGTTGCTATGTATTTACAAAAGAAAAGTATGTATATGTAATTTATTCGGTTATCTAGTTGCCATAACACAAGCTTCGGCTTAGCTTGGAAATAGATAGCGCTGTGTATAAATGTCCTGAAAATATTTATTTATTTATTTATTTATATGTAGGCCAGTTGAATAGAATTTAGTCAGTATGAGAGTGTGACTCGTGGGTGAACGCGCAGGTGCTGTCGGAGGGCGACAGCTCGGTGCGCATCTGGGCGCTGGCGGAGGGCGACGGGGCCGCGGGGCGCGCCGTGTCGCACGCCGAGCGCGTCACGTGCGCCGCGCTCACCGCCGACTCGCAGCACCTCGTCACCGGCTCCATGGACATGTCGCTCAAGGTGTGGCAGCTGGACGGCGGCAAGCTGTCGCAGGTGCGTGTCATCGACCTCTATAGCTTTATGTCACGTACCAGAATGATAACCGATGATGTTAGGTACGAATGGCTCCAGCGGTTACGGCGAATTTGCAGAACGTAGGTCTGGCAGCTGGACGGCGGAAAGCTGTCGCAGGTGCGTGCTCACTGCTTACTGCTTACCGACGTTCTTAGCTTTATGTGACGTACCAGTGAGACTCCAGTGGTTACGGCGAATTTGTAGAACGTAGGTCTGGCAGCTGGACGGCGGGAAACTCTCCCAGGTGCATGCTTACCGACGCTTTAGGAGGCATATGACGTAACGGTAAGACTCCAGAGCCAATTGTTTAAGGATAGATGTGGTTACGTAGTTACTAGTTCTTTGGACATGTCGCTCTAAGTCTGGCAGCTGCACGGCGGGAAGCTCTCGCACGTGTGTTTAGGGCGCTTTCACATACTTAAATGAATACGAGTTATTACTTTAATGAAGAAGTTTCAGATGCACCTATTAGGTTACAATTTAATATATTTGTCATCAGCGTGAGAGAGATATATCTCTATAGACAATCACTGTCGACTTATAATTTGTTACAAAATTAGATGAAAATTTCATAATTAGATATTTCAAGATCTCAAGGTACAAAGTAACCTCGTTTGGCATTTTCGTTATTGTCCCCATCTATAAACAAAACCTTGAACTACCCCTAACCTTAAACCCTTCTAATAACATCTAGAATAAAAAAATTCTCTATGTAGGTACCATTTTCGTTTTTCAATATGCATTTAGATACAATTTGTAAACCAACCTTTTCATTTTGAGATTAAAGCTACAGTATTTTTTTAACTAAACTGTTAGTTGACGAAAGTAGAATATTTTTATACTAATTTTAAGACACGACTGCGCTATAAAAGCTCATCTGCTTTAAGCATAAACTGCAGTGCCTCTTTAAAACAACTGACATTTTTAATTTCTCTTCAGACTTGAACTGTTGTAAATAAATTCGGTAAAATAATGATTTTCTTATGGAGATTAGAAACGTTTTGCATGGTGGTGACCAAAGTTAAACCAAACTAAATTTATAACAATACCCTGAATGCGATCTGTATGCTTGAAGTTTTGCGAGAGAGATGTATAAATGTAATGTCTATGATTAGCGTAATTATAATTAATGTCAAGGGAAACGCCGTGTTAATTATATATTAAAATATACACATAAAACATTACGAGTATAACAAAATTTCTGTTTGCTCATTCTAGTAGTCTTTGTTGTCAAGAGTAACTAATATCCAAACATTCCAAAATTTTGCACTTATATAGTGATATAAAAAAGTAGTGACTTTCGTGATAACTCTTTATTTATTATTTCTACATATCATTACTATATTAGATAATATTAAGTTAACTCTTTATTATTTGTAAATATAGTAAGGATTAATGTTTAAAAGTAGGTACATTAATTACTTTTGTATCGTTTTATTTTAAAAGAGCGTCTATCAGAGTTTTTTGCTGGTTGTTTTCTGAAGAAATTGCTTTCCAAAAGGGAAGTAAATTGTACAAGTCCAAAATTTAATTTTATACCTACACTGTACATTCGCAAAGTGGCATAAAATTTCTTAAGATGTCTTTGCCGATCGTACTGCAATAATTTTATACTTATAAAAGAGGAAATATGTTATATTTTATAGTACCGCTAATGACGTTCAAGACTAGAACATTAATTAATTGAGCTCGCCATACAATAGACCTCACTTCCACTGTAGTTACATTGATACCGATACGAGCAAACTCAAAGTCGTTAGTTTTAATTGGTGCAATAATTTTCCATTATATTATATCAATAACTTTCTTCGCTGATAAAATAAAGTTTCTCTAATGGGTTGTTTATGCTAAAAATAATTTCAACTTATTGAACATGTCGGCAATATCAAACCTTTTTTTGGATTGGTGGTTTGCATTAAAGTTTAAACCTCGGTCCATTTGATACCACAAGTCGCTATAGGGTATCGTTGATCATTTTCCATCAGGTAAACGCCAGTCGTTTATTATCGTTTGCTCCCTCGTATAAAAAAAATTCAGCGGGTGCGTATTGTCCCTAAGAAACAAACCCTTTTGCTTTCTATTTCTAGCGTATGTAAATATAGTTTTGCGGATAGATATAATTTTTCACTTGCTTTTGGCAGTTGTCAGTCGGGGATTGAAGCGTGACTAGTAATCTGCGTATTTCTTTCAAATAAACGTAATTTGACAGTGTTATCAATTTTCCTAAACAGCAGTTAATTTACGTTTTTTTTTCAAAAACCAAACAATATAAATGTTTTTAAAAATCCCGCCAAACTGCTCGGGAGTTTGTCGGCGGAAAAAACGCTTGTTCTTACAATTTTATGTCTTTGAACTATCAATACAAAACAATTCAGTTTAGTATATAAAAAATGTTATGTACGCCGTAAATTTAATACGTATTAGAATTTTTGTTTTCATTGTATGAAATAATGTATAATACATTATGTGGCTGTACTTTTTAAAATAAATAAAAAATAAAAAAATCAGGTACTAGTGGGTCACACGGACATAGTGACGTGTGTCGCGGTGTCGGTGACCAACAAGACGCAGGTGGTGTCGGGCTCGTGGGACGGCAACCTCATCGTGTGGGACATCAACACGGGCTCCGACGTGCACCTGCTGTCGGGGCACCTGGGCAAGGTCACGTGCGTCAAAGTCACGGCCGACGGCACCATTGCGGTCTCTGGTGAGTCATACTTTATTAATAAATAATAATAATTAAAAATAATAATTTATTTATTGTGACTCATTTATTCGAAATTAAAATTAAAGTAAGCATCCGTCTACAAACATTACCTCGTTTACTGAATAATTGAATTACTATTAATTACCTAGTAAATGAGGTGATGCTTAAATAGTTAATAATATGTTTATGAAAAACAAAATCTAGAATGGCATGTTTCGTATTTAACTACAGTGTACACAGTACAGACAATAATTAATCAAATGTCATGAAATTAGAAAAATATATAGGTATAATCATAATCTAAATGGTATAGCTTTCTCTCTCTCTGAATAATTAATAGTAGATTTATGAATTTCTTAAAAGTGAAAACCCCTTTGAAAGATTAAACCCACTTCATGGAAATATTGCATTCGCAGAATTTCTCAGACTTTTTATTTGATTTGCCCGAGTCTATTCAACGCCGGGAAGCGCTCAATTCCCTTACGTTATGGGTTAATTTAATTTACTAAAGAATCAGTGATATTATTATAGGATTTTTATTTTACAACAAGCTAAGAAAATTATTTTTGTTCGTTCGTAATTTATTTATGGGAGTCTTAAAACTTTATTCAAAAAGTCGAGTTAAACATAATCTTTCTTATTTTTGGATGTAAACTCAATTTATTAACAGCAAATTAGTTAAAAATGATAAAACAATTCATTACGAAAATATAACATAATGGAATACACGTAACTTTGTATTTTTAATAAATCAAAACCAATAAAAACGACCTACTTATTTACTTACGATAATTGAGGTTTACAATTCACGTCGGATAATTTAATAAATTGTTCATTGATATTACCCAATATAAAATGAAAGCCGCCATTTCGGTCGCATCAAATTGAAATTGTAATTAATTTGTTTATGAATAAAAAATGTGGACGAACGATTCCGACTATTATAGGAAAATATTTTAAAATCGGGTCAAGAGGTCGCTATAAATATTCTTTTGCAATTTTGGATACGAAAAATATTTAAGAATTATACTTGGGGATGGTTTGCTTAACCGTTTTAATATAAGACTTAATTATATCATTTTAATCCTGTTGAAACTATTTCTTCTCTAAAATAGGAAAAGTATGTTCGTCGACAGTTTGCTTGTATAAAACAGTCAGGTGGTTTTTAAGAAAAAAGGGAATTATAATATATACAGAATAACTTTCATGTCATTTAATTCTACTACTTAGACACGTACCATCTTATGAACTACAGTTAAATAATCACTTAAAAAGACAGATTTGTCGCAGTTATAGGAACTCGTTAACCTTTGCGTAATAAACCCCATTAAATATGTATAGTGATAAGTAATCCGTTTAAAGATAGCAATTGGCTCAGAAATGTTATTAAGTGATGAAAAGAATGTACGCGGAACCCGAAACGCCTAGTATTTGTGACACGGCAATATCGTCTACAATGTCTATGCGCAGAACTCTAAGGCAACTCTCTTGCGCCTCAGCTGTCGACGTAGTCGCTTGTGTTACATTAAAATTATTTCTGTTAAATTAAACCTATCGTTGCAAGTCAAATCTTTCAGTTAATTCCTTCATTAAGCTTTTCCATATCGAACACAGGCGCGGAGGACAAAACGCTAATAGTCTGGGAGACGAAGCGCGGGCTGGCGCTGACGTCGCTGGCGCTGCACGTGCCGCTGCTCGCCTTCCAGCTGTCGGCCGACTGCGCGCGCATCGCCGTGCACCTGCTCGATAGAGGCCAGTTGCTATTAACTCTATATCCATTTCTCACACACTAACAGCTCCACAGAGGACACTCTTTATTGCAACTATAAGTAACACAATAACGCTACTTGTTAGAGGCCACTCGCTCTTTATTGCATTTTTATCTTACATCCTAAAACTTCTTGGCGGAGGCCAGTCATTCTTCCCCTTTACAATAGTAAATGATGAAACATCATCAACACTGCTCTACTGATCCCGGTCGCTCTTCCTAACCTTCTTAATACTATAATGCCGATTTTTACTATTGCCTAATTACACTTTCATACAATGGACAGACTTAGACGAAACTCAGACAGATACTTCGACATCAAAGTATCATATCCGCTAAAAGTAATTCTATCACAGATCCACCCCAACTATTACTTTCTTATATTTCAAAACTGTACTACCTTCATTGACGTAGTAAATAGAGAATATACTATACCATACAATACACACCAAGCAATCATTAAGTAAATTATATAAATATAATATAATCATTAAGTATATTAGCCAGCTAATAGCGCGCCCCACAGGCTGCCTGCCCATCATCTGCCTGCACAACACGCCGGCCACGTACGTCAAGATCCCCACGTACGCCGCGCCCGCTAAGGACGTCGACGGTACGTCTATATTATAAGTCGCGTCACGAATGTTTAGCGCTGGACGAGAACCAATCAACGCTCGCGCAGCCGACAGTCACGCGCCCCGCGCGGCGCGCCGTTACCGTTCAGCGCTAAAGATTCGTGACGGTACTTATTAGCTTTTATATAATGCATTTTTTATTTCTTGCTAATATTTTTGTTAAGATATTTAAAGAAAAAATGTGTGTATGTAATTTATCAGTTATAAAGTTGCCATGATAGATGACAAGAATTGGGAATTTAACGCTCTGTGTATACATACTCGTACATTATAATGTATCAAGACATTATGAGATTGCAATGAAGTACGTTACTATACAATGCTCAGATAGTTTGGAATACTGCGTAATAATTTGTATTCAATCAAAATCTGAAATAATGATAATTAGTATTAATCAAAAGCTCATCATATGCACACGTGTGTGTCGCATAATTACGTCAGTTTGATTACAATCATATATCTCAAATATAACCTACGTATGCCATTAAGTTTAACTCCTTATATACCATTGTCTGAATCGTAAGATTAACTTCTTTATAATCAGCTATGTCGTTTGAAAAATTACTTAAATTGCAAACAGCGTGTTACTTTGTGTTAAAGCATTATATAGTATAAAACAAAGTCCATTTCTGTCTGTCCCTATTTGTGCTTAAAAATCTTTTAAATTACGCAATCGATTTTCATGCGATTTTTTTTATTAGTAGAGTGATTCAAGAGGAAGCTTTATATGTAGGTATAAGCATAAATGTGGGCCGCGGCTTGTATTAATATAACCTATCAGTATTGTTAATCTGACAGTGACATGTATATTAATTCAGTCTCATCGCACACGTGCGTTTCATGTCAATATAACTGTTTGATTTCATGTTGATTAAGCAAATGTAATTACGAATCTCAAATATATTACCTATGTATGCGTTTCAGCTGCGGTGAGTTCTGCTTGCCTGCGGTCAATGTTGCCTACCACAAATTGATTCTCTTTTTAGTCAAAATGATTACATGCTTACTAAATGGCTTTATTTGTTTTAAAAATCACGGTCTATATATATTATAATATAATTTTGGATATCGCAATAATCTAGTTGTTAAAATGAAATCTTGCAAAATAATGTATTTTTTGTGAAATTTATTTTATTTAGTAATTTATTATAAATAAACTACAAAATGTAATAATATGACTTTTAAGATTTTATAACAATCGAAGGAAGGTTTCCAAGGACAACAACCGTCTATAATGAATCACGGCGTCATTTGTATCTTTCTGAGGTGCGGTTGTTCATATTATCATATTATGTATGTATTTACAAGAGAAAATAATAATTTATTTCCATAATAAGGTGATTTACAAAAAAAATTACCCAGGCTCCCAAGATAGTAGACTGTTTTTCAGGAGCATGTTACATCCAAATCATGACACATATACGGCACCGAAAAAATTCGATCAGATATTTACAATAGCTATAGAAATATAAAAATTTATCTTTAATCAGTTTCAAAGCGAATTAATACAATCGATTATAGAAAAATAAAAAATATATATGTATAAGTATGTACGGATTTTATTTAAATTTGTACTTAGCGTGGTTTAGAAGCGTTCTATGGTTATTATTATTAACATCGACGTATCTGTGGCTCAGAGCTGCGGCCGCTGGCGCCCAAGCGCGCGATGCGGCGCCTGCTCAAGAAGGAGGTGTCGCTGGACACGTACACGTGGCAGCGCAAGTACGCGCACCTCACGTCCGCCGCCATGATGGCGCAGGTCGACGAGCGCCTCAAGCGACGGTAGCGCGCACCACTTTATTTATTTATTTATTTATTTGTATTTATTATGTTGTACACTATTCAGGCGCTAAATAAAGTCATACTTTTCCTATATTTTATATATTTCACAATTCTTTTAACACGCTACACAGTACACACCATCTCGTCATAAGACAATACACGTATACGCGTTCGTGTGGACACGTATACGTGTATACGTGTGCGAATCGCAGGAAGTAGTATTGCCGTATATAATCTAGCTAAGTCTAGCTGACCTGTACCCTCTTCGTTGGGCATAATATTAATTATCCTTTTCGGTTTTTTATATAATAGCCTATGACACTCAGCAATAATGTGGCTTTCTATTGATGAAAGAATTTTTGAAATCGGTTCAGTACATCCCGAGATTACCCCATACAATTTAACAAACACACAAACTTTCCTTCTTTATAATTTTAGTATAAATAATAAAAGCAATAATTTACACCTTTAAATAAAGATATCGATCAAACCGTAACTTGCTCAGGCTATTTCAGGAACATTTCGTTTTCCCTTCCTAATAGAATTCCGCGAATGCCTGGTATCGATGTTGAATATGAATTTCCGCAGGTTTTCCGTGTCGGCGTCCATGGAGGAGATCTCCAAGATACAAGAGGCGAAGGCGAAAGACCTGGGCTCACAGGTATGTGTTCTATACATATTTAGTTTTTACAAAGTATAGATTTTTTCCATATTCCATTCCATATCTATGAGATACAACATTTGATGCAACTTTAACTTTGCAACATTAACCATTGTTCGTAACATTACAAACAAAGAAAATTATTATGAAGTATCGATTTTCATTTCTACAAATAGTGCAAATATAACTACATGTACACATTAGGTCTTCGACAAAAAAATTAAATAAAGATATTAATAATTCAATAGGGCTGCTTAATATTTTTTTACTAATCGTTACTGATATTTTTTAGGTAAATTCAGTTCACACAGGTTTATAAGCTTTTAATGCTGTTTATTATTATTAGTCGGTATTCTTAAAATTGTTTCCCAATCGAATAAAATGTGTAATAATGACTTACTTACTTGTACGCGTGTACGTATGTACATGTGTACGTGTGTATTTGTATACGACACGTGTATACATGTATACGTGTGTACGTGTATTCGCGTTTACGTGTATACGTGTATACGTGTATACGTGTATACGTATGTACGTGTGTACGTGTGTACGTGTATACGTGTGTACGAGTGTACGAGTGCAGGTGTGTACCTGTATACACGTGCACGTGTGTCCGCGACGTCCGCAGGTGTCGCTGGGCCCGGAGCAGGCGGCGCTGGCACAGTCGCAGCACTTCGACCAGCTCGAGGCGCTCTGGAACAAGATCTCGCCTCCCCGGAGACGCTCCAACAAGGTCAGCTGCTATCATATTTTTTTAAACTATGGCGGACAAAAAATTCGACTACCTTCATTCCTATCTGCCTCTAAAAAAGAGCGATAATCGTCTTACCGAACATCGCCCACTTATCGAATAAAATCCTCTTTGGTGATATGCCATTAGATACTTGACGACGGTTTTCTGTATGAAGGTACCTTCCAGCCATACCAATTCAATAGCATGGTTTGACTTAATTTTATAACAAAGCGCTTGTTATTCCAGTCTCTGTCGAAGCAGAGTTCTCTGATCGAGCGCGTGGACTCGTCCGACGAGGAGCACACGCCCGTCGAGGAACAGGGTGAGGACTGCACTTTATTGACCGACTTAAAATAAGGAGGAGGTTTCTCAATTCGACTGTATATATTAATATTTTAATAAGTATCTATAGTATATCCAAGTTTTTCTTTTTATAATATTTCGACACCTAGTTCTTGGAAATATAAAAATAAGTATACCTAAACTAATTATAATTTATATCTATTTTTACTAGCTCAATGTTTGATAATTGCAAAACGACTTTCAATTTAAAATGGCTAATTACTTTGGTGGACATTTAATTAATTTTGGCTAAATATATGTATTTAAACTACTTTATTTGTAGAGCAAAAAAAACCCACCCTTGTGGAAACAAGGGTGGGGTTTTCCCTTCAAGGGGGAACCCTTACGTCAACCATTACCCTCTTACTTATCAAAGTGTTTAAATATTATTGTTTCAGAACATATGGTGGAATAAAGAAATCATCGAAATTCTTAGTTTTCTTTACAATTATTGTATTCGTTAAAAAAACTTTCGTTATCGAGCTGGTCTCCGAGTATACTTTAGTTTGTAATAATTTATTAATGTTCAAGTGATTTATGTTTTAAATAAATTATTTACGTATTATGTGTTTTAATATTTATTATGAAATCAGTTGTTTTCAGAGCTACTATAATATGTAATGTAAGCGTGTTTAACGTGATTCTAAGGGCTATATTTGACCGGGACACCATGGCGGCGCAACCACTCGCCGCCACCAACAAAATGTATACACATCTATAAAGAGTTACTAACCCGGTGTCCAGTTGATTGCCCAGAGTTGCATACATTTTGTTGGTAGCGGCGACTGGTCGCGCCGCCATGGTGTCCCGGTCAAGGATAGCACTAAACCTCCAAAGCCTCTGCAATGTGATCTTATAGTCGTAGCTTCTTGGCGAGTTCCTTTCACTTCTCGTGCCTAGTTTTTCAATTACATAGCATAATGCGACATTTCCATCAATGACAAACAAAAAAAAACATTTGATAATTTTCTGGCACTGCACATGTAATTGCCCACATCGATCGAAAGCACTACTTAGTACTTTTGAAAGTTCTCGATATATGAATGAAGAAAGATGTACTTAAAATATTCAGCGTTAAGCATTATTCCGCATAATGCGCAATAATGCTATAATTGAAAAACTAGGTTAACAAAACATCTTACATTACGATTGGTTTAAGGAACTCGATTTAATCTTAGCGAGTTAAGGTCGATGTTTACTTAGGTAAGATTCCGTTTCGCTTCTTATAAGTTACCTGGAAGAGATCGCTTTAAAGTGATAAGGTTATTTAAGCTTTCGTTGAGTAAGTATTCATATTAAATAAATTCCGTTGAAACGTTTGAATTTCGCGCTTTTTCGTTGAACCTTATTTGAGACGCATTTTATATCGTTGTTTTTTCATCGTTAATAAGTAAGCGTTAGTTATAACCCTTCTTATATCGAACTAGTTTTCCAAACTGTGATCCCTTGTTAAGACTTCTAAGTAAGAGCCCTACGAGTTACCCTAAGTAAGTATAGCTTGTATGTAGCGCGGTCTAGTCGGTATTCGATGTTAACCTTTTACACGTATACTTCTTGAAATACACTCGAAAAAAAAAACAAATAAAAATATACATTACAACCTCTTTTTTTAGTTCACGTGCATTTTTCGTTTTATTAAAATAATATTAATTTTTAATGGATTCGGAAAAAATGTTATATAGGAATCGTTTTATTATTTATTGTCAATATTAAAAGTTTAAAAAAGTTTTGTTAAATTTCGAAAATTGTCAAGCTTTTTGGATAGGGTTCGGTTT
>DWAJ01003279.1:0-15176 GCA_018238005.1 Eurema mandarina
CGGCGACCCGAATAGGAATGTTCCCCGATCCGAAAACCCACTCTCTTAAATACGACTCTCGACGTGCCGCCATTACAATAACAACTGACGTCGCGTTGAACTACCCTCGTACTACAATAGTCAAGATTAATCGTGTCCGTTGAACGTTCCAAAAAGAAATCATAGATGGCGCTGATTTTAGTTTAGTTCTTTAGGCGCGCGCGCCGACACGGCCGGACTGACATACGACCGTCCTCGGGCGTTATTGTAATCCCGTAAAATACAATGCCTTATCACCGGGACATCTGCTCGTCCATCCTGTAACATTCAGAACTTTACATGAAATTTCGATCATAGCTCATTACACATTAACACAGATTAAAATGAACAAGTGCATCTTTTCAACCAGTCCGTCATGGACTTAGCCCGGAGGACACAGTGCATCAACTTGTCAACCATCAGCAGTACATCTGGACCGGACGAGTGCATCCCTCCAACCAACCCCTATTGGGTATGGCCCGGACGACACTGTCCCTCCGACCAGGATAGACTATAAGAACATTACTTCTAGATCGAACGAGTGTATCCCTTCAACCAACCCCACTGGGTATGGCCCGGATGACACTCCTTTCGACTAGGATCGACTACAAGGACATCACTTCTAGATCGAACGAGTGCATCCCTTCAACCAACCCCACTGGGTATGGCCCGAATGACACTCCTTCGACTAGGATAGACTACCAGAACATTATTTCTAGATCGGACGAGTGTGTCCCTTCGACCATCATAGATGGACCGGACTACACTGTCCTTTCGACCAATCACTCAATGAAAATGGGCTAAACGGGAAGAGTGCGTCCCTTGGACCAGCCAGCCTGGCATGGACCGGACGGCACCATCCCGTCCACCCGCATACATGACACACAAAAAAACACAAGTCACGTAGGTACAAACTTAATTGTTATGGATTTCAACTTCTTCTTTGTTTAGTCGAAACGTATCGTCATCCGAGAGGGTACTTACTTACTTACATCAGAACCCTCAGTTAAAGTATCTGAGACAGCTGTAGCGATTGGATTCAAGAATCTAGACTACTAGTTATTTCTTATAAACCCTAGTGCCCCTTAGGTACTGCGCGCAAATTATCATGTGTATACTTGTAAGTACGTCTGAGAACGGCAACACTAACAGTCTCGAAGCTCATAGCGGTCATTATCTAATGTATCCCTACCTATTATGACAGGGTCCGATAGGCTAGAATCCGGTACTACATGAAAAAGTAAGGTCTAGTTGTTTCACCTACTTTTACTTCATTTAACAAGACAAGACAAGAGAATTCCACACAGTACCAGGAGATTTACAGCAAAAACTCTCTTTGAGCAACATACAAGACTACCATTACCAAATAAAACAAAACAGGTTCATTAAGAATTTGAATTGAAGTATCTGGGATGCCCCTCGAAGTGCGCTGTCCACACAGGTTGACATCCTTAACTGCATCCTCCTTCATCCGTTTTACTGGTGGGGCAAACTGTCGCCACTCTCGTCACGCCCATCCTGATATGTCACACGTCCTCGTGTGATGGTCCTGTAAAATAGAAAACCATCTGCAATATCATAAGGCCTTAGCTCGGCTTACCCTCACTCAATGAAATTCAAGGCATTCTTCCTGGTCTCTTGGGATCACAATAGTAACAGTGCCAGATTATCATTAACCCTACTCGGCCTACTATCCTGATATTCAAGAAGGTAACCTCTATCCGGTCACTTCCTCATTATGCAACCTCTATCCGGTTATCGCACCAAAACTAACACCGTAGAACCTAAATTATTGTCATTCAACTTCGATTCGAAACAAAATCTGTACAGCACTTCAAATAGCTGATCGGCCAACACTGTTCCATAAAAAATTACAATAGCCAAGCTTGCCTCCAATTTCACATACCATAGACCCTCCGACAATGAGCACTAAGCTCCCGAATCACACGTAAACAGAAACATCTCACCCATGTGACACAAAATCCCTGCAGGCACATTAATAGTGCCGACATTCACGCTCATCCCCTGCAGAGACCCGGATGTGACGTTGGCGCTGCTCTCTATGCTGCCCCTCTGCGGACAGCTCTTCGCGAAGCAGCCGACACCGCCACAGCAGCGTGCCGCAGCACTCCCTCCGACGCGCCGACATGATTTTCCTGTGAAGCCGACGACGATGCGCCACCGGTGCAGGCTTCCCCGTTGTTCCGGAGTGGACAACTTTGCATCATGTCCCACAGTTCCCACAGCAGCCGAAACATACAACAGAAACAGCAGAAGAAGTTCTCCTAGGCAATTGTTATTTTAAGTCTATCCTCTCGATTATTTACTCCCATAATTTAACGCAAGAAAGTCGGTAGCTTTCAGATAAAGATAACCACTCAAGGTTCAAACCGAGATATATGCGCCAAGACAATCAACACAGCAATTCTACCAGTCAAAAAGCTTCACCGCTTGACAACATTAAAAGACTTCAACCCCACCGCGCAAGAAACCAAGCATTCGCCACTCTTCGGTCCACCGCTATCCAAATCAACACTATCACACCTGGCAGCAAACACGTCCCCAAAATCGCCTCACGTCACTCCATGAAAAAAATACAGGGACAACCCTATTGACGCTTGACCCTTGACATCCTAACATTTGATATCCAAAAACAGGCACGGACAAGAACCCTGGGAACCCGATATCTTTGCTTCCCGACAACTACGCTTAATCATTTTAAATTTGAAAGGATCCTTTAAACCTCACAGTAACTAAAACATCTCATCATTAGACTAACTAAAACCGACGTAAAGAGAACACTCACACAACTCATGGCCCGGCTGCCACTGCAGCTAGCGACTTTATCATGTCACCCATATCGTCGTCACCGTCTATGACACGACCAACACTTCATCATGAGTCTACGACTTCTAGGCCACGGCAAGGCCAACACACAACAATGACTCACCTTTGAGACCCAAGTCCCCGCCACGCCACTGGCTGCCCACCGCTCCCTGAACAATTCACAAGTAAGTTGCAGTTACGACTATAGACCAGTGCGCGTAGTGCGACCAAAATAGCCATGGTATGTGTTCTATTTACTGGTTGAGGCACCTTCCTCACTATCATCAACGTCAGACAAATCTAAACTCATTGGGTATATTGCTTAAAGGAAACGTTCATATCCTATGCGAGCGTATTTGTAAGTTCTCTTACCAGTTAACGATTTCAAAATATAACGGTCACTATACAATTTTGACCTGACTTGCAAGACCTGGGCCATTGAGAATTCTGCTGGAGAAACGGTTACGCACAAAGAGATGATAGCTGAAACGTGGAAACAATACTGCCAGTCCCTCTTTAAAGATCCGCAATCAGATTCCTACGCTTCCACGGAACCCAGAGATGAAGAGCTTGAGTCTGATATACTCAAAGATCAAATACGAGCTGCTATAAAACACCTGAAAATGGAAAAGCCGCGGGTGTCGATGCCATACCGATTGAAACCATCAAAGCCTCGGGGGAACATGGTGTCCAAATCTTCCATACCCTGTGCAACAAGATATGGCTCACGGGACAGTGGCCGAAAGAATGGACACACACAGTTCTTGTCCCTTTGCACAAGAAAGGCTCAACCAAAGCATGTAGTAATTATCGACTCATCGCTCTTGTCTCTTACGCAGGCAAAATTCTATTGCATGTACTTAACGAGCGGCTTAAGTCCTACTTAAGCAAAGAAACCGCCCCCGAACAGGCCCCGCCAAGGGCAGAGGAACCAGAGAGCAAACTCCGACAGTTCGACAAATTATTGAAAAAGCCAGAGAACTCAACAAACTCGCCCACACATGCTTCGTAGACTTCTCTAAGGCGCCCGACTCTGTCAGGCGGCCCAAACTCCGGGAAACCCCGATGGCGACGGGTGCTCCAACACACCTCCCGGGAAGACCGCACGAGGATGGTACAGCCCCAGCACGCGCGGATGACACTCAATCCAACCATTTCCACCCAAGCGCCGGAGCACGGCAAGGATGCATCATCTGTCCACCTGTTTAATGTGTACACAGAACCCACAACGAGAATCACACCCGAAGATTGGACAGATGGCATCTCGATCGGTGGATTGAAGACATCAAACCTGCGACATGCAGACGACACCACCCTGCTCGCCACGAACACCCAACATATGGAACAACTTCCTGCCAAAATGGAGTGTGTCAGCCACGAGTTCGGACCCAAGATAAACCGACATAAAACCAAGATGATGATTGTGGACCGCATGGACAACAATTCTCCTGAAACAAAACAGATTGCTAATTGTGATGTGGCGCAATCATACATTCACCTTGGAGCCTTAACAACGAACAACGGCGGATGCATTGACGAACCCAAGCGGCGCATGGCTATTTCTAGAACTGCAATGGACAAATTAAAGAAAACATGGAGGAACAATAACATATACAGAGCCACAAAAGCAAGACCAGTCCGAGCACCTGCGCTTCCCACACCCCTGCACGCCGCAGAAACGTGGACCCTGCGAGAAGTAGAGAAGAAGAATACAATTTTAAACGGTCCCCTATATTTAGGATCAAATTTTGTCGTTTCTTTCCTCATCTTTAAATCAAAACTAATTCACCAAGATTGAACTCTTATTAAATTTAGCTTTAAACCATGTAAACCGATAATCGCATTGTGAATTCACCCATGAACGTACGACTGACAGATTGCTTAAAAATGAAAATAATACGACTCACCAGATTGTTGAAATTGTTCACTCACACCAGCTATTTCACAATCGTCGAGGCTCCATAACGAAAGCAAATCACTCGCTAACTAGTACCAGGAATAACTCACGATAATGCTTCCAAGACACACCCACACGCGACATTCGCGATAGCCACGACGAGGCACCACCTTTCAGGGCCCCACCGTGATTCGATCGACCGCATCACGTTCCTCCGCTGGATCTCGAACATTGGGCGCCAATGGAATTCAGATCCCGCTTCTGATGTAGGCTCAGCGATGGCTGAGCGATAGGGCCGTCATCATATTGGTTAGGTGGTACAGGGTTCTTTCCGTGGATGGCGTAGAATAATAACGTAGACGTGGATTATAACTTCACTTCACTTGTTTGCACTAATCACAATTGCAATTAAATCAGATCAGATCACTGGCAAACTAACAGAGTCGTTTCGAAGGTGTGAACCGTACGGCGACCCGAATAGGAATGTTCCCCGATCCGAAAACCCACTCTCTTAAATACGACTCTCGACGTGCCGCCATTACAATAACAACTGACGTCGCATTGAACTACCCTCGTACTACAATAGTCAAGATTAATCGTGTCCGTTGAACGTTCCAAAAAGAAATCATAGATGGCGCTGATTTTAGTTTAGTTCTTTAGGCGCGCGCGCCGACATATATGTAATTTATTCCGTTATCTAGTTGCCATAACACAAGCTTCTGCTTGGAACTAGATGTGTATAAATGTTTTGAAAATATCATTATTTGTTTTTTGTTTTATTCACCTAAAGTGAGGGTATCTGTAAAACTAACGCGGGACAAATCCAAGCGATAGTTGTTGGAAAAAAAATAGGTAAAAGTAGATAGGTACAATGTTAAACCGAAATAATTTTAAATAGAAAACGAAGCAGAAATGCTTGATTATAATAGATTTATTACCTTGATGTTGTCCTAATCATATAATTGTCAAATTTTGTGATACAAAATGAAATAAAATATTAGACAATTATGTACCTATTGTATGTGTAAGAGTGATAATCTTTGGATAAAGATAATAAGATTAGGTCGGAAAGTGCGTGTGTGTGTGCGTATAAGTCTGTATCTCCTTTACTAAAAGTATAAGTCTTAAAAAGGGATGATTGAGTTTCTTGTGTGTTTAAAACGAAACGACTAGTACATAACTCTTGGTTGACACCAAGAGTTAGTAAAGAAATGTTTTTTTAAATACCAGTTTTAACACCGAAGTCAAGAAAGCAGGCCGCGTAACGCTCTTCGAAATCCCTTTTATCCGGCTTTGGCATACCTGGTTATACATTACATACACTAACTTTTTATTAATTTTATTGTTTACTAAAACGTTTTAAGATGTCAATGTCAAATTATTTTTTTTCTTCTTTCAGCCAGTTATGTTTGATGGTAATATTGAATGCAAACTCTTTGAATGTTTCTAATTGAAAAGATCGTGCATAGAATAAGTTTTTATATATAAAATTGATTTTACATATTATAATCATATAATCATTATTCTTACAGGATCTTACCTGTTGCTGTTACAATGTCGGCCAGTAATGACTGAGCTAGGACATAAGCAAGGACCTTTCGCGAATGGGAGGCCAGCCTATAAACCAGGTATCAAGTAAAAATTAACAATATAGAAAATATTTGATTGTTTATTTTTTTTTGAGTAAGGTTGTGGATTGTTTCGTGGTCTTAAACAAATACAGTCATGTAAGTAGATGAAAACGTATACTGACAAAACTTCCTACCAAATATTAGTTATCATTGTTAAACAAAAAATGAAATCATTTCAAAATACTATAATTTTTTTTTCAGTTCACTTTAATTTATTCACGTATTCATTTATATTTTAATAGTTTACTTTGCACCTCAATAACGACAATAAGCTATATAATATTTAAGCATTAAGTTCATATTATGTTATTCTGATTTTTCCTAATACAAGTTTGTAACACACTGCATAGTATCTTCGTCTAATAACTGGCAACATTTATTTGTCTATTATGGCAATGTTTAGGGCTAAACGCAGTATAATGACGGCAGGAGCTTAAGGGATTACTGTCCTTGACACTAATTCCCAAACATAATTAATACTACTAATTATTAACTTCAATCAATTGGATTGTCACGCTGATTGCATTCAATTAACTCGGAATTACCTATTTAAATTGATTTACAGTTAATTGATAATTTTATGCTCTCTGATTTCTAACTTTATCATAATTATATTATATGTATGTATATGTGTATTATTAGTATATGTGTTTCTTACGTTTATAAGTTATAAGGTGCATTTCGCCACCCGCTTTACTTCTATTTCTGTGCTGTTTCATTTATTTCCAATGGTTGCCTGGAAGAAATCACATACTAGTGATAAGGCCGCCAGTTACTTTAGATTATATATAATAGATTAAGACTGTCTAATTAACAGTGTATTCTTATGTAACAAAGTATTAATAAATAATAAAAAAGTAAAAATTATATATATAATTATTATAATTATTATTATAAGTTAAATGTCATGAGTATAGTTATGTATTTTTAAATTTTAAATAAGAAAACCTAGTTTTCTATGCTTTTATGCATTTGCAGATTGAAAAAAATATATATCATAAACTTTAAAGTCTTTTTTAAAATAAATATGTAATTAATATATTCGTAGAATTAAAAATAATGTTATTTAATTTTAAATGTTTCAACAAATTCTTCTCATCTAATATTGCATCTAAGATTTCGTTAGACCATCTTGCTTTGTACGATTTAAAAGGCGCTTGGAATTGACATGGCTAACAGTGTGAAGAATGTCATAAATTATTTTTGTAGCTTTTGTTTAAATCGGAAATGTTTTAGGATGTTTTTTTACGTAATTAATAGTGATAATACATAATGGAAAAGTTATACATTCTCATACTACTCATTAAATTACAAAAAACTTTAATTAGGCTCGAGATAAGCCATGGAATTATAAAGAAACAGTAATTAGAGAAAAAAGTGATTTGTTATCGCACATGGTCTAATCTACTCATGTATTAATTCCCAACCAAATCCTTTCAGTAGTTTATTTATAAAATATATTAAACATCCACACTTCACAAACTTTAGCATTAATCTACGTCATATTACTAAGGAGTATAATATTTCTACCCTTAGTTTTATACTCGCAACACCCAAATTGACATCTTCAACGACTATATAAATTCTATACTTCTAAATAAATAAAATAAAATTAAATCTATCTATCCAGTTGTAGGTTATACCACTGTTAAATGTTTCTAACTGTTACTGGACAATGCTATGCACTCCAAAATTGTTATATATATCAGATGCGGTGCTATGTTGTATAATCTCGTCATTGTATGGATATATATATAATGTGGTTGTGCTCATATTAAAATAAATTAAATAAATAAATAAATATAAAATTAATAAAATTAAAGATTTAAAAATAATACTTGCTACAATCTTTAAATTTTGATTGATATAGTTTTATGCTTTCTAATATATTATCATAATAATTATAGTTTAACAGTGTCGTCCTTAAAATCATGACTAATTTAAAATACCAAAACGTAGTAGCCACTAGTCTATAATACTTGTTATAGACTTAATCACAGACAATGAAACAGTGAAATATGCAAATAGTATTAGCAGCAGCTCAGTATAGCTTATCCTTTGTCTATTACTGCTACGGACTGATTGACAACAATTGGGTTACTGAACAAACTGAATACATACACGTTAGAGAACCTATTTTGAGCAATACTATGGTTAAGGTATTCGATTAAATGAAATAATATTACGTGTGAGTGCTTTCACAAAACATTACTAAGGTATCTAAAAAGAAATAATTCATTAAATTGGGCACTGGATTATAATTAAAAGCTTAGGTTACATTCGTTTTTGGATATTTTTTTCAATAAATAAATCCTATAGACTTATGAATTTAAACACAGCACTTTATTACTTTTCGAAATTTAATTATAATACATCAAATAAAATATAAATATTTAATAAATTCACTTTAATTAAGTGGTCGACCAAATATCCCTTTGTTAGGTAAAACTTTAATAATTGACCCTTTCACAAAAGGTTTTAAACATCAAATATTTCCTTATTACTACAAATTAAGATGCACCTCACGTGTGGTTTTACCCTTTTTGATTCAGGAATTTTTAATTTAGCGCTAACCGATAAAAGGGATTGTCCAGTCAAGTATTGTCATACCTTTATTTATTTTTAAGACACCTAGACTAGTTATACACCATTTTACATGTATAATATATATACAATGGTTCCTCTTCCTTTTATATAGCTATTCTGCGGGAATAATATATAAAAAAATAGGGCAAGTTGTCATTATATAAAATTAACTGTTCTTTTGATATCTCGGTGATTTTTTGCTCGTTATAAGTGTGCTAGATAAAATTTTACATACTTTAAAATGATAGAGTAGACACAAACAACAAATAAAACCTTTATTAAGTAGTATAGATCACGGTAAATATAACTTCAAAGGCCTATTTGCAATTTAAATACGGCTTAATGATTATAAACGTCAAAGGCCCTTATCGTTTTTATCATTATGCAAATACATTTAAAGTATGATTCGCTAATTGTTCATTTCCCCTGCGGCTATTTGAAGTTCTTAAATGATATTAACATTTGATCTGAAGCTATTAGCATTTGTGTCTTTAACGGATTAGGCTTAGGAAACTTGATAGGGTGGGAATATTTTATATATTATTATTTGTTTACGATACAGGTATAAAATAATTTAAAATATAAAAAAATATGTCTTTTAAAAAATAATTTCGATCTATTTAAGTGGATAAGGGGAGTGAAAATAAGACAGATTTTTTGTGACACGGTCGCAAATATAAATGCCTCACGAATTAACGGCTCTTAAAAGGAAAAGAAAAGAATTTGCGACAATTAAGATTTTAATGTACAAGAGGCGGCCTTATTGCTAAATAGCAATCTCTTCTAGACAGCCTGAGAGGTACAGAAATGGAAGAGATAAATATACCTATATTTATAGATATAATAAACTTTTTATGATCAACTATTCACAATACATACTTAATTGTATTATAAATTCTGTCATATGAATTAACTACCAGGAATTTGGCATGCGGATTCAATGAAAACTTTATAATAAAAGCCTCGAAGTGCCTAGTTTTAGGGTAATATATTTTGTTTTTTTTTTCGTAACATTAATTGTTTGTTTGAGAAACAAAAAGACATATTTTTACAAGCTCGTACAATGCCGAGGGTAAAACTAGTTAATGTTAATGCAAATTTTATATTTGGATATCTCATTAGACCTACAAATGTAAGACAATGCTTTGGGTCTCGAAGGAAGTCGTTTATCCGTTAATCCTAATTAGTTTTGTCACCACACATAACTCATTCTCCACAGAGTAACCAAATAGTAGAGATAAATGATTTAAAACAATTTTACAGACTCTAATTATTTACTTAGTAATAGAACAGAATACATGCGAAAGAAACCTAAGTAAACATGCCTAAAAAGCTTAAATTAAATCGCTTCGTTTCTCTGTTAAACGGTATTCATATTTTCAATCAATTTAGGACTATTAGGCTTATATTATACCAAAGTATAATATACCTTTATTTCAAATATCACAGCACATTTGATCAAAGAAAACAAAAATCTAAACTATTGGCTCAAAAACTTCTTCGATGTATAATAATGCATCTATAATAACCTAATATGTTTATTTTTATTCATATAATATTCATATAATTATTCATATAATAATCAATTGCTTGTCTTAAATTATGGATATCTAATATTCACCTGTATATGCTAATACTAATAGACCTAAATAACTTTTTGTGAAACGCGAAAAAAACTTCTTGTATGACTCCTCATATTTTTTTATTAGGAGCTATTTTAAATTCTCTAGAAATTTCTGCTCTGTGTTGCCACATTGTCACGTGCTTACAATCATTTGGTACATTTAATTCCACGCTTTTGAAAACAAAATCTCGACAATTCAACCAAATATAGAGCTCAGCTTTGACAGAAATACGAAACGGTGTTGCGTAATTTATGGACAAACACACACGTAGAGCTCTCAATATAGGTCATTATATAAATAAATCTTTGTTTGTAATGTTACATCTATTTTGTAATTTATCTCTTTGTAAGCTTCGACTGTTCAAACTGTGACAAAATATGTCTATCAATATCCATAAAATCGATAAGAATTCATTAGGTCGTGAATATAATGTCCGTATTTTAATATACATAATATTTATAATATTGGTTAGGTAAAAGACTAGTAGTAAGTAAAATATTTTTTTACAATTTAATAGTTATTTGATAAATGAATTGCCATGGTAAAAAAACATAAATATTACGTAAATTTACATGAAATGAAATTTTAATATCTTGGACAAATAAAAAATGTATATTCAATTTCACCCGCCTAAGCCGAATGTACTGTTACACAAAAACCTGTATTATCAGAATTTAAAATCAGTGTATACCTAATCAATGTAATGCACTATAGAAATGTATAGTAGTTTAAGAGATATAATCTTTGTACATAATATTCTTAGTGCATAAATTTAATTGCATACCAAATTAAATTACCTATTATAAATTGTTTCGAACTAAATTTATCGTTGTTTATAAATAAATATTAAAAAACTATCTTTCTCAATTGCAACAACAATTGAACCAAACAGTTTTTGAATCGCCTCTATATTGTTTCTAACATAACTATAACTAATAACTCGTAAACAGCTGAACCGATTTTTATAATTCTTTTTTAGAATATTCCTTGTATTGTAGGACTCACACCACAATATGAATAACCAATTCATACGAATCTAATGAGTCACATACTTACACTTCTAATAGAGCATACTAATAAATCCTTACTTCCTTACTATAATATTATAAATGCGAAAGTATGTCTGTCTATCTTTCCATCACGCTAAAACTACTGAACCGATTAGAACGAAATTTGGTACAAAAATAGACTAAAGCCTACTACTAGGAAGGACAAAGGCTACTTTTTTTTAATCAACCCCCAAAAAGTTGCGCAAGAGGTTGAAACTTTTTATATCTTTACGCTTTACCTTTTGGCCAAACAGCTGAACCGATTGTAATGAAATTTGGTACACAGGTGGTCTGGAGCATGAGATAAAACTTACAAGGTTACTTTTTAACTGGAAAAACCATATAACCCATATGGGGGAAATGGGGGTCAAAGTTTATATTATGAACGTCCACGCGTACGGAGTCGCGGGCAACAGCTAGTATAATGATATATGTAAGATATATCCTAATATCTCATATTCTCAGTGCATACGTTAATAGGGGCTTCCCGCTACCCCACATAAATCCTGCGCTGATGAATTTCATGCAAATTGTAGCTGTAAAATTCCAAACGACATAGCTCCCCGTTGAGTGCCGTGTGTTTTACATCAGGAAATTAAGATTTGTACTTAACTATACTGGATTTTATTGTAACATTGTCTGCGTTTAGTATTTAAAGTACCTTATTTGGAGTCCCATCGAATATACGTAATAATTCTTATATTATGTAGAATTTATACATATTAGAACAATATGAATAACATATTAGAGATTTGTTATAAAAATAAGGAAGACTATTTATACTTATGTAATTTATCTGTTGCCATAAAACGAGCTTTGCTTAAAAATACAAGTCCTGAAAAAATATTATTATCGTTATGCTGCCAACCAGGCAAGACACATTTTGCTTAATTTTGAATATCTCAAAATACTGTTACATCATAAATTAAAGCCTACGAATAAATCATTAAAAAACTAACAATTATTTTAAATCACCCACAAAGTTTTCTATGATAAAACTTATAAATTATATCGGCAAAAATAAATACATTCGTATAGGAAATACAACTAAAACTTAAAAATGAAAGTTAGTCATCATTGTAGTTAAAAATTTTTTTTTGGACACGAGAAAATAATTAGTATGTGGTAACTTCAACAGGAACTTCGTCTATAAAATTTCAGTCACAAATTTTAATCTACTCAATACTTATTTACAGTCAACCTTAACTTCTTCCTAATTTTTTTATCTCATTTCTAAGCTGGCGCTTGACCAACACCATCGGTCATTTATGATGAAGCGATTTTTATAAAAAACTAATTACTAGTTAATGCCTTGAAGGTCTGAATAAAATCATCACGAAACTCTTCACCAGTAGAGCACAGTTCAACTTTACCTAGTAACAAGAGAACCCGGCAAAAACATCCATTCTTCTCGGCATAAATCAGCCTAATCGCGCAATCTCATTCACCAGAATTTTTATGATCGAAGCTTCCCGCAGAATTACGTGCAAATTGCAAGATTTATCGAATTGTCTCATCTGCAACATCGGCTTACGAATGTCCTTATTGAGTTTACGAGCTGAATTTAAGTCCTCTTTATAGTTGAGTTAATTTTACGGGTCTTGATTAGTTTCTTTATTGAGTGGACAGTCGGTGAATGTCGAAAATTTAGTAACAAGGTATAGGTCGCGTCATTTATGTTTAGCGCTGGACGAGAATAGCTGCGCATCGGTAGAATCGCGCTCGTCATTGACGTATTGGTGCGAGAAAGACAACACGACTGGGACAACCAATCAACGCTCGCGCACCCGACGATCGAGCGCACCGCGCGCCGCGCCGTTACCTCGATACCTTATTATTGACTTCTGCGCAGGTTTCGTTCAGCGCTAAAGATTCGTGACGCTACTTATAACTATGGAACTGATAGTCATACAATAAATTTGCTTAATAAATGAGACGCAGTTCTAAGTTTAAGACAAAATAAACGCGCCTATCAACACTAATATTATAAACAGGAGATTTGTATTTTTGTATGTAACGAATAAACTCAATAATTACTGGACTCAATAATAATTATTTTTTGATTAGAAAGCCACATTATAACAGAAACATAGGCTATGTCTACTCGTGCGACGTCAGGAGTGGCCGCTTGTTAAAAATAATGTTCTGATATCACAAGAAGTTGGGAGCTATATCATATTTGGATAAATATGTGAGTCTTTAAAATACTGTTTTAAAGTTTTTATTATATTTTACACTAAATAAAACTAAAACAGTTGAAACTTAATTTGAACAAACCAAAAGCTAATTACCAAAGTATAATAATATAATTTAATGTTACTATATATCCTTGAAAACAAATAAAGCTCTTAGGAACACTTAAATCTACACATCACTAGAACTAACTGTTACTATGTAATTACTTTTAATGAATTAGTTCGCGTAAAACGAATGTAAACAAACCATAAAATTCTTATCTCAAACTTTGCTTGCAAGATCAACTATACAAGAACTAACAACTTAAACATTTCCTTTTCACAACTAAGAATCATTCAAAAATAATCCTTATCGCATAGACTTAAGAGTGCCATAGACACGCGTGGTTTGAAATAAATTTGTCTTATAATCACAGTGTGTCAACCGATAGGGATTAGGGAGCGAAATGCATTAGGCTGTAACTTTTACGAGTATGCAAATATTACTGAACTCGGCTGTAAAATTTAAGCCTTGACATGTAACGATCGTGTTTTCGGATTACACGATATTATTAGCAGACTGATGAGCTGTAAAAACGATGCTAGTAAAATTGTATTCGTATACTTAAGAAGTTTGATTAAGGGTATTTTATTACAATGTTTCGAAAATAATTATCTCAATATGCATTTAATCGAATGAAAAATTAATAACTATCTGAGATAGTAAACAACAATTTTTAAAGATCGCTAATAAGTATTAAAGTGTTTCTTACGTAACTAAATGGCTGACCATTACAAAAACTGTTTATTAAACAACCCTAAAGCGTATTCAATATTTTTACAAATAAAAATGCTTTACAATTCCTATAATTATAATTATAGGAATTGGTATACCAAAACCAATACACAAATCAAATACAGTTAATTCAAAATCAAACCGAAGCATACAATTACGGCATCAATTTAAACACTACACTAACACTACCCTAACGGATGTTGTCAACGTGTAATTAAGAAAATAAATAGTAGTACGAAACATATCATCTTTTGAATCAAAACTGTATTGACCCGTGAACTGATTAGGTCATCTATCTATACATATAATAAAAACGTAACGAGTTGCTGTCTGTACATGGAAGATATATGAGAAAAAATATTATAGGAGACCTTTATTAATGCAATAGAACCCAAAACAATGATTTTTGGAATTTTTGTGTGTTTGTTTGTGCACACTTATCTCAGTAACGGCTTATCCTATCTAGATGGGGTTTTCAATGATATATTGTGGTAAGCTTAACTTAACATTTAGTCTTTAATTCATGTCAATCGGTTGATAAATAAAAAAGTTATGGCAATTTAAAGAATCACGT
>DWAJ01003280.1:0-15176 GCA_018238005.1 Eurema mandarina
GATCGGCGATCCACATTGAAAATCTATCGATGTTTGCTATCCGTTGTTATTGGGACGCAGATTGGAGATCAATCGACACATCGTTTTCGATCTCCGATTGAAGTGATCTCCCGATCGTGGATTCGATGTTGGGACCGGCCGTTAAACGATTATTTTAGAAAAAAAACTCCATTACTTTATCGTACCTTATGCTATATAATACGTAAAAAAATCGGTCTTATCCTAATAAACTATATGCGTTTCAGCTTAAATATAATTTTATTGGTAGATAGTATTGCTAAGACTCGTACGGTTACAAAAAAGAATTTAAGTGTACCAAGTGTCCCTTCTCAGGTCATGTATCTCGTATCATTGAATAATAAAATAACTGTCACTTGTTATGAGTGTCAGAGGGTTGCCAGTATTTAACCCGGATTTGCAGCACCTGGCGTATTCATGGCGTTTGTCAAAACAAATGGGGTATAAGGGACCGGGCACGGTGTCTTAGTGTTTTGTTCCTTTCTTTACATTTTAAATAATCTCTTCATGTCTATTCTAGTGTTAATAGTACTATCGAAATGTTAGTTACGCGTTAAATAAGTAATATCATGAAGTACTTACTATAACCCCATGATAATTTCAGTGTCCAGTTCATACTCCATTCTCCATTCTCCGTCTGAAAATTTAACATAATAAGCAGTTAATAAAAATGCTAACGCTGAATTTAATAAAAGTGTGGCCATTGCTTGCGAAAAGCGCCAGTAATAACCCTTTACGCGCGTATAAAACAGGCATTATCAACCGTGTACATTCGCGCACATTCGACGTTTTAAACTCCTGCATTTGTTTGCAAATAGTTACGACGCCGTATACGAATAATTTGAAATTCGAACACCGATGTTGGCACGTCCAGTACAGAATTTCAATTCGGCGTGTTCGCCTTCGCTTTGGCCCGCCACGTACTGGCAGGAGTTACGGATGAATTTGAAATTAGAATTCCTTTAAGCGCTAAGCGGAAAGTCGCATAGTCGTCGCCTTTTTGTTTTAAATTTTGTTACTCGAATAATATTCAAGAAGAATATTCGTTCGAAAATGTTTCTTTCAATAAAACGTATTTATTTTTCGTTCTTTAATTAATATATAAAATAATATAACAATGCATTATAAAAAAGCGATAAATAATATAGATATGAAGAAGAAAACGTCCTTTAAAATATGCAATACTAAGACACTTCATCCATTTCCAAGAGTTGTAAATAAAAAAGTATAAAGCACGGCATTCTATGATTGGCCTTAGCCAGATCATAAATGTGGATATATAGAAGTTCAATAACAAACCCACCTAATGCAAGAGGCTTTTGTCTGAAGCGCAAGAATAACATTGGTTTACGATAATATTATTATTGCTTTGTGTTACAATATTTGATTAAATCTAACAATACCCTTGTAACTGTAAAATAGGTTCGGTATAGAATTTATTTTAGAATTTCGCATTTTTTTCACTAAGCGCTTAACAAACTTGAACCATGAAATTGGGGCCTATAATTTATTATATTGTATTTATACAAACAATACACAGATTAAATATAACGCCAATTTGTCAATTTAAAAATCAATTGTTACCAGCTGTATCGAGTTTAATCCAGATTTTCAATTCAAACATCGATTGAAATTTGTCGCGCGCCTGACCAGGCAGTTTCCATTTCAAAAGTTCATTCAATTAATACGTTTGTTAGTTAAACGAAATGGAACTCTGTTGTTTGTTTTCTATTCACATTTTATATCATTAATTGAGTTTTGAAAGTTTGAATTTTAAATATTACGCACTCTTAACAATAACAATATTAACTAATAGTATCTGATAAGCAAAAGTTTAGATAGCTAATGTAGATGTTATTATAATATTATGTAAAATTGTTGCTATTATAGAATGCTTCTAAGCTGCCTTCTTAGCTAAAATTAAAGCCACATTTAAAATATAATTTGTATGAAGACAGCACCATTAGTTTGACCACTACGATGACGAAGCACTAAATCGTTTGCGAGATCGATACATGGCAGGCGTTTAATACAATTAGTGGCACTTAATTAGGACGATCGTATTTACATGGAACAGTTACATATCCCCAATCAAGTCGATCCACTAATTACATCAAAATTCAACTTGCTTCTAGATTTGTGCAAACTTAATCAAACGTCGGCGTCAAACTAGACTTAAGCTTGGATAGTTTATTTTGTAGATTACAACTTCTGTATATTTTATACGATTTACCGCGGACTGAGCCAAATTCGCTGTAATGTATTCAGTTCGTGACTGTAAGGTTTATTAGTTTAGTTTCATCTCATATAGATATGAACATCCATATATAAAAATAGTATTTAATTAAAATTAATGTAGCTAAGCACTAAACTTTGTTGTGTTTTAAGCGTTGAAGTATTTTTTGTTATAATTAAAATTAAAGAAGTTCTGGTTTATCTAAGGTAAAACGAAATTACATAGCTTGAAACACTCGTAAGTTATTAAAAAGTATAAGACTTGTCCAAAACAACATACACCAAAAAAAATCCTATCGTGAATATTGCGAAAATTTAAATTCAACCAAACGATACTAATGATCGGTATCAACAATACGAACATATAAAGAGGCATAACTCACGCTCAACGCGTATTGTTCATGCAAATTAAATTCCACCACCTAACAATTCTTAACTAATCAACGTCACTTACAAAATTTACCATCACATCAAACTCCATGCATATTTAACCAGCACTGAACATAATAAAGTATGAACCGCGAAATATCGTTATAACTTTCGTTAGCAAATATGTATTATATTAGCGACTTTACATATACAAAATTATTTCAATTGTTCACGTGAAACTTGAGCATGCAAAATAATAATTAAGCATACCCTCCGTTTTACATTAAATTTTATCTTCAAAGGTAAATGTATCTATAATTTTTAACACAGGCAATATTTCATAATAGTTGTCAATCATTTTTAATTTTAATGTGATTGTGATATTAGTAAGAAAAATTTCAAACGTCAGAACTAAAACTTTTATTACATAGCTAGTAATTAATAATAGACGTAGCAAATCTAATTTATTACCTGAAGGAAAATCTTCCTCAGTATTCTTGGGTTCATTCCTAATGCAGTCATAATTCTGTGCCTGATTTTTGCTCGAGTAAGACAGTAAGATGATCTGTTATTAGTCACAGTGCTATTTTAAATGAAGAACTAAATTGTGAATTAAAGTAGGTAAGTAGCTAGACAGTTCTAAATTTATTTAAAATTATTATTTTGCTATTTAATCTGTATGATGTCAATAAGTTGGAAATCACGGTTGGTATATAACTATGGTAAATATTAAGTTGGTGGTAAAATCACCGTCAAATCCTATTCCTTTCCTATGTTATTCCTATTTTTCTCATCAATTTATTTTATCGTCTCTAAGGACTTCAAATTTAAAAACTAAAAAGAACCAATGCAGTTTGGTATTGGAATATGCTTTTCTTTAGATGTCCTTAGTCCTTACCTTAGATGATGACCTTTCTTTTATGACGGATAGACACCTAGCAAGCGATATTCATACACGAGGTACTGGTATATGTGAAACTAAAACTAAAGTTTAATTTTCTTACATGTCTAAATAACGACATACACGCAATTCCTTAACCTATTCAAATATTCCTCTACGCCCTTCTGGTGGAATTTCATTATCACCGAAGCGAAATTAATTGAAAAAGTTTTGTGCCCCAAAATGTTTGTTATGTTCTGAATTGTTAAACACCTGTCAAAGAGCGATTGAATAGCGTTATGTTAATGTCTTCAGCGAGGAAGCTGTATACCGAATATGTTCGTGAATCTATTATTGTGTACCTACTGTTCCTTAAGATCGTATACTTTATTTATTTGTACGCCTTTAACGTACTCATCGTACTCCGTGAAGTGTTAGCCATGTACCTTAATAAGATATAATATAAGTAGCTATAAAGCCTATGAAAGACAACTATAATCTGCAGATTTATATATTTGTATTTGACGTAACGCATTGTGACTAACGATTTGAAATATAAGAAGTAATTAAAATACTTTAATAACGTAATCGAAGTATCATAGTTTCTTAGATTTTTATTATAAATTTTCATTTAACTTTAGTATTTTTATTCACCAGTGTGCCTGTTACCATCGTTTCGTCTATACAAAAATCGAATACCTGTTTATTTTACTAAACGCGACAATCCAGCGGAAATTTCGCGCCAATAGAACCACAGACAATACAGAAACCTGAAAAAGGACGACCTATATCCACAGAGAATGTAGAATTTCGAGTGATTTTTTTTCGAAACGTCGACTGACATTTTGAAACACGTATGAACTAAATCCATGTAGCAACGGCTCCTCTGGGAGGACAGTTACTCTCAACTAGATTGGGTAGCATTATACCCGCGGGTACCTACCAGATGATTCTAACTTGGTAATTTTACGTATATTCCACGTAATAAAATATAATGTTGAATATAATTTAATTTAATATAGATTCGGGTTTGGATGGAGATTACTTTGGACAATTTTAAGACTCGTTTATTCAGCTTTGTGTTTGTGTGTATTAAAATAGGCATATATTCAGATTAAGAAATAAAGGAATAATCTATACTACTATTTCGTTGCCTCTTACTTTTAATATTATTATAGGTATTTTTGTTAAGAAATTATAACGTATTCTGTTTATGCTTTACGGTGTATTGGAGTAAATTAGTGTTTTGTACAAAATAAAAATATACCTATGTAAAAATAAAAGCGCTTGAAACTTCAATTTTTCTGCAACAATACGTAAATGGAAGTTCACGACTAAGCCGCAGTATATGGAATCCATCGTGTTTGGGACAAGCTGCGAAATTGGCCGTTTGTCGCGCCAGATAACTGGATTCAATTTTTACTCAATCTTATTGAAAATGGCTAGTGTTATATAGCCTGTAGGTTTGTAACATTTTGTAGTACAACATCAATTCTTTATGAACTGGAGTAAATATATAATAAGTATGTACTATCTGTGCTACGCGGTTTTGTTTGTGAAGTGTTCTAATCCAGTGTCTTAAACTACCCGTGAGGCTGCCCTGACTTCTCCCTAATTCTTACTCAAATTTAATGATCTAGAAGTATTTTTCGCATAAGATTGTAAATATCTAATATGAAGAATGTCTTTGTTTTAGAACTTTTTTTTAATTTTTTTACATTATCTACAACACAAAAATACGCAACACTTTATCAACAAAATTTCCAATCGAGTCAATATGTGAAAACCGTCGAATTCTGAATTAAAATTTCACCATAAATTGGTTATTAATATTAAACATTTAAGCAAAGAGTAATTTAAAGAAATTTCGCAGTGACGCCGCAAAATTAACAATTTTCCATTCCACTCGGATCACATGGCCGATTGACCGCAGCTTATCTGGTAATCATTCTGCTCTCGACGCGTCGTTTGACCTGCGTCACGCCCAACTTCCAAATTTAAATTTCCTCTTTTGTTTTATAGTTGGATAGCGGTTTAACGGTTTTTTTATGAGCTGTCTTTTTGGTGTTACTCTGTCGTTATAAATTTAAGTCGCTCGTATAAATATACAAAAAAAGATTCAATTTAAGAAAAAATAAATCTTCTTTTTTTTTAAGGAGCCATAATAAAAAATTAAATTCTGAACGAAAAAAAAAACAGAAAAGAAAATGTCAAAAACGTTCGAAATTCAAACGTGACGTAAACACATACGGGCGTTTGACCGGCCTATGCAATCAAGCTGTGGACGCGTCATTCGATCTCCGTAATGGACGGGACCTTTGTCGGCTGAAAATTTAGTAATAGCTCTGCCTGAATCATGTTGACGGCGATATGATGATAATAATATCAGTGTAAGCTTCATGAAGTACAGACAGTGATTTAACAAAACCGTTTATGTGAAGAACTACCAGCTAATGTGTTCCTAATTAGTTCTTTTTGTGTGTTTTAATAAAATGACTACACTTTAAAAGTCGAATAGTTTTGTGTGAACGCGAGAGTTTCTCCAACTACGGGATCGGACTTAAAGAAATATTGATGTAAGTGTTGCTATTTGCTAAATATGAATAGCTATTATTCGCTAATCATTATTAGTATTTGATATTTAACAACATGCATGCCTACGAGAGCGTTACTACAGTCTAGTGATATGCTATAGTCCTTAAGTCAATGATATTATATTATAATAGATATGTTATACCCATACAATTCAACCGAAAAGTGTTCCGCACAGCAGCGGCAGCACATATACATATACAAGTCAAACCGATAGAAAAGAGATAAATGATAAAACCAACAAGAAATAAGTAGATAGTTAGTTTTGTCAGTTGCGCTTGAATGCACCGGTAACCAATCACCTAAAGGTCAGACGTCCTAATTAGGATGTTTTTGCGTCTTCAAAAGTTTGCGCTTTTAACATTACTATTTAATATAATATCATTGGCTGCGGTATTTGATATTTAACAATATGCTAAAGATCCTTAGCATACCTACGCGAGCGTTAATAATTGTTAAAGCAACGAGTCATTTTCAAAGCAAACAAAATATTATGCGAATATCCCAGCTGTAAAACATTATTTAGAGTTATTAACTAAATATTTTTATACTCTGATACTATTAACGTACAAAAAAAAACAGTTTGGATTTCGAACACCGGCGAATGCTATGCAAATTTTAGCTTACACCATCGATGTTTATTTAAAATTTTAAATTCAATTTTTTTCCGATGGTCGCGTTTTGTCAACGTTCCATCCTATAAAACAAAACTTAACAAAAAAATAACGGCTATTTTGATTTTCACCTGAATTAAAAAGACGAATCCAGTACATTATATTTCATGTACTAGGATATTATATTTCATGTACACATAAAAACGCAAAAAAGCAACTTCTTTATTTTAATAATAAGCAGTTACATTGTTTTTGATTAAAATATTTTTATCATGCCCATATAACATTAATTGTACTTTAATATAACCATACGTATATAAAGTGACATTCAAAAATGTAATAGCATTAATATGGTTGGTTGCCTCATTTCTTGTAAGTAATTTATACCAAGCAACTTAGTTCTGACAAAACTATATTTATAATTATGTTAAATATACTACACTAACCAGCCTCATTAAAAGCACGCTACAAGGGTTGGAATACTAAAATATAAACTATTCACACTAAATAACAATAATTACTTTGGAACTATCATATTCGGAAATAAGTGGTTTCGTTGTACACGGGATAAATAAATTTCGTAGCAAAATGACGTTTAATTAAAACGAACCGAGTTACGGTGATATATAGCGCTTCACGTCACTCGCAGTTGAAGGGTTATAAACGAATTAATATGAACGTATTAATATTAGTAAACTGCACTGTTCTAGAAATTTCTGAAGCATACGACTTTGGCTGTTGGCGCCTTTCATTGCGCATTAAAATTTTACGTGCTAAAATAATTGTTATTCTTAAATGTTTCCTATAATTTACAATATAAGCGTACCTCGTTCATTGGGTTCAGCAAAACATTCACCATTCTCTTCAACGTCATCTCAATACTAACATCTTTCATACACGTATTGATTTTTATACAATCCATCCATACATTTTTGGGTCTTCCCCGTCCTATATCTCTCCATCCACATTCATATAATTTTTATACTAGATGCATTAGCTACACCTTGAAATTTAATTAGTTTGAAGTAATTAAATCTTAAATATCTAGCGTAAGTTTTCCAGTGTATCTGTATAAATAAATAAATAAAAATAAAATATTTGACATTTTTCCATCCAAGATGGGTATATACAACCACTATTTGGGTAACGGTATGAAAAGTCGAAACAGCTTTCATAATAAATAGCTTAAGCAGTAAGTCGGACTCAAGATAACCGCGACAGTGCAACTGCGAGTTTTAACAAAGATTTATGGAGTCTGCAACAGCTTGACGCTCAGTTTCGCTGCGAAGAAATTAGTTCAGTTGTTAGCCCGTTTATCGTTGAATAAATAATAACATTCTTCATACTTATGTAGCTACGTTAGTAGTATAGATACGTTAAAATCCATAGATTTCCTTCCTTCTTCCTTCCTTCAAATAGATCTGATTATAATATTTATCAATCTAATTAATCTCTTTAGTGTATCTAAAAGATAGACACTATTTTTGAGAGCTATTGGTTCTATATCATGTATATATAGATGGATATAAGCAATTTGATACTCTAAGCATTATGTTGTTCTTATTTAATGCCTGTTTTCTGTACTTTTTGCCTTTTTTGCTACGTATTAATCGGTTGCTTATAGGTTTGGTGGTTATAAGGCTAGAATTTTTCAACGACCTTTAAGATAAGAAAGAATATGAAAGGTATAAAGATGATTTTATATATATTTGAATGGCATGCCATTATTTAACCCTGGTTTTATTTGTCTTCATTGTGCCTCCTTAATGCTCAAATTTAATTTTTTTTAAACATGATTTATTGCTATCTGGCAATATAGAAAAATACACGATTTATATCTCCGTAAAATATCTTATAACTACATAATAACGGCACAAAATCGAGTGCAATTCTGAGTTCACTTCAATTTATTACATTCTTACGCTCAGTGGATCCCACAAAGGCTCCTTAAATAGAACATCTATAGCAGCCATTTATGTCCCTTGATGCTAAAAATTTCACTGAAATTCAGAAGAGAATTCAATTTTCGCACTTACAGAATATCATCGGATTACATGCATGGATTTCCTCTTTCGGTTATCTAAATAGCTTTTTATTACATATGATATGAAAATGCATGCTTATTTTAAACTACGTATAGAGTTTTTTCATGATAGTATTGGTACTTAAACCTTTTTTGTGTTTTTAAATGGTACTGGCAGCTAAAACGAAAAGGATTAACTTTAAAACAAATCCATAAAAACCACCAGTACCTAATACATTTTTCCCTATGTGTATCAGTGTAGCCAGTTTCAAAATAACTCAAACTACCGATGCAAATTAAGCTTCAATATTTTCCTCTTTTGCTTTAAAAAGTCGCATAAAACCTCTTTCAAAAACAATTTGTATCTTAAACGGGCGCCATCTCGAACGTTAAAAAAAAAGAATTGGATTCTATTTTCAATTCAGCGTTGGTTCAACGAGCTGTGTAGGCCGGTATGACGTCATCCCGAGGTTCCGGTGTCGACAGGGATCGCGTCAGCTGATTTCCGCGCTCCATCATCTGCTACAGACACCCTTTGCATAGTAAGAATTTAACTCTATAGTCTATAGCACTAGTCTGAATAATTAATATGTTGTGGCGCTTTGTGGTTAGTTATTTATTTATAAACAAAGGCGTAGGGAAACGATTAGATTACGTTTCAGTGATTTATGTGTTATTGGTGAAAATTGAACATCAATACTATATTATATTATTATTAATAGGTATTTAATGGCCTATTTTTCTAAATAATACTGGTAAATAAATGAATAAATTGTTTCAAACATTACCTTTCATTATGTTTATTTTGTCTAAATTTTCAACTAATGGGCTGATGTTGGTTTCTCCAGGTAATTAAGTATTCATTTCAAATTTGGCGAATGTAAACAAAAAAGCGATCCACGCGCATGAAATTGCAGGAATTTCGACCAATTTTCTGCTTCACTCAATTCACTGGAAGTAATGCGCGTGTTATGAGGAAATAAACAGAATAATAAATCGACTATTGCATCAAGCATTAGTTATTTTATTAGCTTCAGGCTTTTACAATTTCACAGGTCAATATGTAACGCATATATTTTTATACTATGAATTCGTGTTTTAATTACATAGTGCAAAGTTATATTTTTATTTATAAAGCTATCAATTGATAATAGATATGGTACTTGGAGACAGATTATTTCCTAAAATATGTCTTTTTCATACAACCGAGTAATTAGATAATAAATATTTGATGTCGTTAAGTTATCAAATACCAGACACTTATCCCCAACCCGGCCAATTTATTATCAGATGCTTCACCTGCTACTTTTGTTCTTAAAAAAATTCTCCAAATATTTGAAGAAATTTTGTATATGAATGTGAACGTGTATTCCTTAAAAGATGAATGTAAAAAGCTCGCATAAGCAATCTGAATCTTGTGTGAAATTTTCAACAGTATCTAAATTTACACACTGACCGCATACCGATTCTGAATACGAATTACTAAGCTAAAATAAATCAAAAGCTTGGAATCAGGATCGCAGGCAATCCTCTACATTACCTTTTAAGCGTCTCTTTCAAACGAATATAGACTTTATTCCAAGCGGCATCCGATTCAAACTTCTGTAAACAAAGTTGTTCTCCATTAAATGCTCAGCTCCCTAATCTAAAACTAACCTTATCCAAGTAGGAATAACGTCGAAATTGTGTTCTGATATTTCATACTGGTGGAACAGGGATGTTTTCCGGTATTTTTGTTAAATATTTTTTCTTGGGGCATTTTTTCAATTAGTACTTATGTCTAGAGGGAAAATGTAATTTTAGTTGAATCTCTTGAGAATGGAAGTTTGCGAGTCAAGTATGCTTTAAATTTTTTAAGAGCATAAAAATTGATGAACTCCTACGTTTAAATTATAATTTGAAATTCTCGTTTCAATGACATGCTTATAAATATTTTCGAAGGATTTTTTATTGTATATAGTTCATTAAAAATATTATACATTTGGATACATTTTGGATATAGCTTCCATATGATCAATGACAATATTTTATAAGGTTGAATTTCATCATTATGTCTTCACCTTATCATGGAAAAATCCAACGTATATTGTGTATTCTACTTAAGTGTATTAAGTTTAATAATGAGAATTAACTTTCCAATTACATCGATAGTTGCAGTACCCTAGTATATCTCATATAATTCCTACCAAATCGGATTAATACGGGAGACAATCATCGCACATCGCAAATTGAGCTCCGATAAATGTGTTGACACTCGTAATGAATCGAAATCAATTATGTTAAATTACATAATGGAATGCCAATGTTTCCTTTTAATCAATATCTTAATTTGCACACAAATTAAAAGTAAAGGTTGTTTTAAGGCTCTCAGATAAACACCAGTGACTAGTTTGATACAATATTTAACAAAAACGAATGATAGTTAGGCAATTGTTAACTAGGTTTTTTTTTACAACATAGGGGGCAAACGAGCAGGCGAGCCACCCGGTGGAAAGTGGTCATTGCTGCTTACTCGCCGAGAAAAATAATTTTAGAATGATGTATGCTCTCCTCTTGAAGGAGAGAGTTGATTCTACAAGTTGAATAAATGTAAATAATTTTATATATGTAAGGAAATTGGTAGCTCATTAAAGAATTTCTAAGAACAATTTTACCGTTAAAAATAATTTGATACCCACCAATGGCGGAGCTTTTAAAATGAAATCAATACCTCTTAATATCTTGTTTAATTTCCACCAATCAATTCGTTTTCTCTTCTCCAGGCAACGTAATTTAATAAACATGATTTACGACTCCATCGCAATCGCAATACAAACTGTTGCTGTAATTTTGACAAAATTAATTTCGTATTAATTTATTGGTACACGTTCGCGCCACCTACTGAGTTAATTAGTTTTATAATTGATTTTTTTTTTTGTTACTTTCGTAGGTACTTAACTTATACATAACCTTATTATGTTTATGGTATGAGATATTAAAACATCTCTTGAAAGATATAATATACTCAAACACATACGCATACTATTATTTAATCTCATGATGTATTCTTGATATTTAATAACAAAAGTATTATCACTATAGAAACATAATACTTTTTATATCATATAACACTTCTAAGATCCGGAATGAAACGAGTTATTAGAATATATTTTATATTTATTCGAAAAGAATAAAGTACATGACTTGAATCTAAGCATTTCTAATCAAAATATCGCAGCGTTTCAAAGATATTTTCGACTCTTGATACGATACAACCAATACGACTGATACGATCGATACGATATATCTGAATGTTACTGTATTGTCCACAGGGGAGGTGTTAGCCTAAGATGGTGCTGGCGTTTGTGGTCGGAGTCCTGTGCGTGTGTGGCCGCCTAACCGTCGCGAACCCTGAAGCGAAGCGGCTGTACGACGACCTCTTGTCCAACTACAATCGGCTCATTCGGCCCGTCGGCAACAACTCAGATCGACTCACTGTTAAGATGGGGCTTCGGCTAAGTCAGCTCATCGACGTTGTAAGTACACATATCATTTGTAAGATTAAAAAACGGTACCGTATTACTATGACTAAAAATCGGCTATTACTTGCGTCAGATTCACATGAAATATTCAAAGAATTTCGAATTAAACATTATCATTGTTATAAATAATAGTGGGCGAGTCAGACTCGCATTTGACAATTTTATTAAGCTTTTGTAAAAGTTTATTATCACCCTTTATATTCCCTACTTCGTAAGATGACAATATATTATACATATGCTTTTAAATTAGGTCACAATATTAAATATTACAAGTGAGAAATGTTAAAGAACACTGTAAATGTATAGTAGATATAGTTCTTAACTGTATTTGCAATACCGGGCAAAGTGACCGTACTAGTTACGTAGCGATCAAAGGACAAAATATTATATATACCTATTTAATATAAGGATGTGAACTTCATGTCTGGGAGTTTGAAATGTAGAAAGGGGAGTGAGGTCTATAGCTATTGATTGATGATCGAATTATTTGCCAGTCGAAAGCCTTTATTTAGGCATTATTTATGACTTAGACTTTTTTATTAAGTAAAAAAACAAATACTGGAATATAAAATCCATATTCTTTTGTAAACCGTATAAAGGCATAATATACACTTTTGTTGTTACTTATATCTTTATTGAGTTCGTTGTTTAAAAATATATGTAAAGCTTCCTCATACGTTATACCCAAGTTATATTCAAAATAAATGACCTTTGCGGAAGATAAATTAATTTTGTCGATGCCCACGCGAGGGGTTAACAGAACCTAAAGCGATATTAATAGACAGTGTTGTCAAATCTTTTACCATTATTTCGGGAAATACTTACCTATTCGAACCAAACTTGAATACAAACTGAAACTCTGAACTCCCAAACTCTAACAAGATATAATATAAAAGAGCAAAGCAAAATTTAATAAAAGTATACAAAATAACTAACCTCGTAAATTCGCCGATATTATACAACTAGTTAAAACTTTTAATCTTCCTCCATTAGGTGGATATTTTCCATGTAAATTACCACGAAATCCGACGGCGAAAACTTTAACGAGATCGCGATCCTTTGTGACTCCGGGTTATAATTCAATTCGAAATTCGTTCACGTTTCCATCTTAATAGTTTCTCATCGAAACAGCCGTAAGTGACTTGTTGAACAATGAAGATTTTCGCTAACTCCATTTTGTAAAGCTTTAATAACAATACGGCACCGTCGCGTCTTTGCCTACAGTACATGTACGCTTTAACTTTAATCATAAACCTATCTTTTGATAGAAATGCTGCAAACAGACATCTACTCAAACGATGGGAAATATTATACAATGTACAATACATTTTTTGTAATTCATCTTTATTTTGGGCCTGAAAGAGATTACTTACTAAGGCCGCCTTGGTGCAGTTTTCTTTCTTCTTTGATGTTATTGTTATTATATAGATAAAAATAGTCACGCTTCTAGAAGATGCACTATTAATTAGAAATAGGTAAATTTAAAAAGATGTCTGAAGTTGTTCGGATTGTTAAAATACTTCCCCCTTTGTTTCAAAGGGCAAACTAAGTACTTAAAACTTTGAGATTATCGCACGGATTCTGTACTTTTAAAAGAAATTATCATTTAAGATAAACAAGAAACTTTCAAATTTAATTTAATAGAACAAAACGACCTAATATATTATAACATTATATTATTCTTCCTTATTAAAATATATCTATGTAACTTTATATTTTAAAGTATTTGTAGCATAATTAATACCATGTTTTAATAACGTCATAAAAATCCATAGTTGATTGTCATCAAACCTATAATCTCTTTCAATTGTTACATTATCTCTTTATCATTTTCGTCCAAATCTTCTAAGCTGTAATTTCTTAGACCAAAGTCGAAGTTTTCAAATAATAACGCTCATATCTACTATTCGTAAGAATATAATACCTTTCGATACAAAATAAATTGCATCCGTACTCTGACCGTTATTTTTATAGTGAAACCTTAATTAAATTGTTAGTAATGCCACCTAGTTTATGATATTCTTCGTATTAATGTAGTAATAAGCTCTTATTTATTTATTTACTTCCAAGTCATATTCTTCAATAATAATTTATAAAACCGGAAAATTGCATTTAAATTATTTGCTTGCTTATTGGAATTGAAAATGCTTTTCATTCAAAACCAACACAAACGCAAACACGAAGATTTACATAAATCTAGTTTCTACAAGTAAAAACTTGTACAAACAAAACACGATTCATCCCTTGAATAATAAATTCCTGTAAGCAAAGTGCATACATTACTATTCAATGATACCTAAAATTTATCTTTCAGCGATCCAATACTTTAAATTGGTTTTATAACATGAACTGTACACTTCGAGTCGATTAGGTTTGAAAGGGATTTCGTATTTCAAAGGCTCGCTTAGAATATTTTCAGTTATTTCAAAGTGGCTATTTACATATCAAAATGTGAGGAGAGTGCAGTCTTACAAACTAGGCTCTGGGCATCCTTTCTGAACGTTATAGATACATGGTACAATTTAGTTGACACACTATTCGAAAAGTTCCTATCCTTTAATAAAATAACTCCAAAAACATGCAAATTTTCGCCGGTATACTCAAATTAAATATAAATTTAAGTACGTAGGTACTTTTGAAGAAATAGACTATTATACTTTCTATAACTAAGATCATTGCATAACGATCCTATCTAGGCGTACTCTTACATAAAAAACCACGTTGGTACCTTTTAATCATCATCGTAATTGTAATTGATATTTTGCAAAATACATTAAACCATCCGATCAATTTCTTTTTTTCAATTTCTTTATTAATTGCATTCCACAATGTAGACTTAGGTGGTAAAACATTGTAAGAGGTATGTAACAATCGTGGACCCCGTCGGGCACAGCAAGGATAATATATAAATGTGGAGAGGGCTT
>DWAJ01003281.1:0-15175 GCA_018238005.1 Eurema mandarina
TCTTAGGGCGTCCCTACAAACGGGGTTGGGCCAATAACCATCCTCATTGCAGACGCAGAGCATATTTCCTCGCCTGTACTGCACGCCTGGTGAGCAGGCCGAAGGTTTGGATCGCCAGACGCCATGACCTTCCATACCGACGTCTATAGGCTGTATTGCGTCTGTACAAACAAGATTACACTTACAAAGACAAACGGAATCGATCAATTTGAAAAAAAAACAGCATAAAAAAGAAGGGGGATTAAACTAGAAAAGTTAGCTATAGTCTTTTCTCATAAAAAAGAATCATACTTTCAAAAGGAATATAATACTCAATACTATACCTTTGAAGTGTCCAAACATGTCAACCTCATTGCAGATCCTGGCTTTGCAGCTGTATCTTTGCTTGTTATCACACCAACACCAGTTACAATCGTTTAAAGCTACGTCATGCTTCTTACATCTGTCGCTCCATAGGGACTTATGGAGAACTGAACGAATAGACAAAATAAGGATATGCATAATTCTACGCACAAGTCTAAAGGTTTGAGCCTTTAGTATCAGAAGTTAAATACAAGTGAATCTTATGTAATATTTTATCTTATGTAATAAGATGTTATACAAACTCTTTATATCCCGTTTAAAAATACTCATGTCTTTAAGCTATAAAATTACTTTAGAGTATTGAGGATACTTACATTTTTGATGCTCATACGTAAACACAAAAACACAGTTTAAGGTTAATAACACGAACGACTTTGCAATCATATTGATTTTTTGACAGATCTATAAATAAATCATAACTTTAAATATATACTAGACTGCTTTATAGTAGTATTTAAAAATATAATAAAAACAATAGTTCCGTTCCATAATTGATTTTTCATTTATGTGGGATTTCTTAATTAATTTTCATTTCAATTAAAAAACCTCAAAATATGCTATCAATAATTATTTTCTGCATAAATTCTTACAAATAATTTTGCCGTTTTTCAAACAGAAACATTTGTTACAACCACTACTGTATGTAATCCCTGGCGAACATTGTTTATCATTATTTAAAGAAACCATAGATTTCCTCATTTTCATATGTAACACCTTGGATAATATGTTTGGAATACGGTATCCTAGGACATGGGGTTGTTCTTTGCTATTAATATGATTTTTCACTCCCGTTAAAATCGATTTAGAAAAAGTATTTTCCTTTTCTGAATCACCAGAGTCTGACCCTTCATTTCTATTATATTCTGAGTCATCTGCATCGTCATTAGGAGGTATAGTCAACCCCACTTGTTTATCAGAATAGCCATCTTCATCATCCGATTCAGACTCCCTGTAATTTCGTATAGTATTCATATGCTTGATATTTCGTTTGCTGTTTTCCAATATATCCCGGTATATTTCTTCTGTGTCAGAACCTTCAGTAGTCGTAGTTGCTGATGCAAGTCGTAACCTTTTTACCTTTTTGGACATTCTTCCTGGTCTCTTTCTCTTTCTTTTGTAGCGCGAGTCTTTTTCATCTACCATCAACTCGTTCGCTTCTTCTAAAAGACTGGAACCGCATACAGAAAAGTCGAATTTTCCTAGAACATGTTGGGTTCTGTCTGTGTTACTGTTGCAGATGAGTTTGCTTTTAACCACGCAGTAACAGAGTTGGCATGGCTCCGAGGAGTACCAGTTCCCTGGGTCACAACTGCCATTGACATTATAGTTCCTTCGAAATTCATCTACGCTTAGCGTTTGGTTATCACAAGCTTTCTTGGTGCATAATTCATTGTTTATTCTTCCATCGTCGTCGCATCTGCATACGTTACAACCGACGATTACATATGAATTTGGTTCACATTTAGTCAAAGATGTTTGTGAAGTTCCTAAAAATAATAACTTGGGATCATACGGTCAAAGCAATAAAAATTATCAGGAGTTTGAAGGAGAATTGTCTAAAAGGTTACCTGTTATTTTACAATTAGATGAAGATATTATTGTAAGAACTAATAATGTTAGTACAGGTAACATTATGCACCAATTGGTTCTGCTAAGAACAGTATATTTTGCTTTTTATAGTTAATTAAAACTAGTTGATGCTTCAGTTAACTTTACTGCGATCCTTAATTAATCAAATTCGATCATTATCAGTTATCTTGTATGTTAAAGAAGTATTAGATATTAGAGTTCTTGAATTTTTTTCTCCATACACTAACTTTGTTTAACTTAAGAACAATTGTAAATAGTAAGACAAATTTATATATAACATTAATTTTACTATAGTTACGTATCTTTTATTTTTTAATAGACAAACGAAGCTCGTAGAAAATTAATATTTGAAGCGGCGTAGCTTGTATTCTGTTGTTATGTGTTTATTTTCATTTGTATTTGCACTTTGTCTTGTTGAAAGAGACTAACTGTTAATTTGATCTTTTTTAAATGTTATCTCTTTCACACAGTATCTAATAGTTTAGTCTCGATAGTCCATATATAGAGTAAATAACAAACAGAGTGGAAATTAACATAAAACAGTCACATACATAAAAACAAGTTTATTTTCAAGCAGAAAAGATGGTCTAGTGTCGGTACAATTCTGAGCATCACTCCTAAAACAGTGTTCTTCTATAACAACAAGTCCGTTTGAATCCTCTTCGCAGTTACAAATGAAACATCTGTCCATAACTTTACCGATTTTTTCACATCGATACTTGGTATGTGTATGTGTGACCTCTAAAACTATTGTTTCAGTTGTTGTTTCTTCAGAAGGACCAGTTCCTATTACATAAGTAAATAATAATTTCAAACAACACTAACAAAATAATAACCTTGTAACTTATCCTTAAAATCAAACGATGGGCAGAAAACTGCTTCTTATCTTTAACATTGAAAATTTCAACATAATATCTTAATGTCTTCTATGTCCTTACATACAAATAGATTAGTTTTGGCTTCTGTTTCGCTATTTATCTTACCTTCATCACGTGTTCGACCCATAGGTAAATAGTTAAACCCAGGAAAAGCCTGTTCACAATGAACAGACGATGGTAAAGGTCGACAAAATAGATTTATATTACCCATATATGGACAGATACACTGCCTACATCTGCAAGTGAAAGAATTATTAAAAATGAAATGATTCTTATAATATTTTAAGAATAAAGAGATTGATATTGAAGTTCTACGAAAAATATTTGAATAGAGTTACAAACCTTACAAAGTACATGGACCCAGGGGTGCATTCTTGCCTTTCAGGAGGCAAAGAAATTTTATACTCCGTGCAATGATCCGACCTTCTGATGCGATTGTGAGGAACAATGCTCACATCGTTCTCAGCTCCGATGAACTTAAATCATTTAAATCTGCTTTTATACCAGGAAATAAAGATTATTAAAAATAGCATTTCAAGTTTACAAAGAAATATTTACCGAAAATTTCGTTTCTATATCTGTTGTAGTATTAACCCTTTTGTCGCACGTATGCTCCTCACATGAAGCGTACATTTTTAAGCCAGTTTCTGGGCAAATACAAATTTTACAATCTACTGTAAATTCCTCTCCAGGAAAGCAATGATCGAGAGTTCTCGTCATCACATTTCTTACTTTGCTGTGTACTAAATTTGGCGACAATTTTATTTGTTTCCAAGTAGTGATACCACAATTATGTTCCGTGCAAGCTTTGTCTGATCTATCCCCGTTAGGTGGACATACACAGACATTACACACATCTGTAAAAAGGTGTCCCGGTACACATTCATTAGTTCTTAGGAAATTCTTTTCACAAAGATTCTTAGTGCATTTAGCGACGTTTTTAATTCCATCTCGGGGGCAAAAGCAAATGTTACAATCAACCTCGTAATACGCCAGAGGTTCGCACGTAAATCTATCCATTCCTATCCCTTGATCTTCATCTTCCTCATAGCAATTATTTTTAGTACAAGCTCGTTCTTTAAGTACTCCGCTTTCTGGACAGATGCAGAAGTTGCACTTCACTTTTGATATTGACCCAGGAGTACACGAACCATCAGAATCAGCATTTGTTACAGGTAAAACGCGAGTTTTATGAGCCGATTGAACAGTTTTTTTCACCACGCAATCATCATATGTGCACCATTTCGGATCAATTTTTCCATCTTTGGAACAATAACAAACATTGCAGTCGAACTTAATGTAAGTACCAGGCTCACATGACTTGCTAGAGTTTAATTTATTGTTTAAATTATCCTTCGTTCGTACAAGCAAACCCTTATTAATTTCCTTTGAAGATATGCAATATTGAAAGCTTTTGTATCCATTTTCGGGGCACAAACAATATTTATCGTCTTCAACAAAAATTGAGTTCGGATCACAGTACACTTCATCATCTTCTTTTTGCATTTTACTTATATCAGCGATATTAATTAAATTTTCATTAGCCATTCTTTCAAGAATTCTCAGTTTACTTTCGTAATTGCATGTGTTAGTACAATAACTATTATTGGTAAGTCCGTCTCTTGGACAAATACATTCTATGCAATACGGAACTACTTCACCTGGGCTGCAAGAAGTTTTGGGGGAATAATTTTGGTAATTAGAAGTGTTCAAACAATCCAACTCTAGGCATTTGCTTTCATTTACTGTCCCGTCAAAGTTACAGTCGCAATACATGCACTTAGGTTTAAGAAAAGTAAATGGGCTACAAGTAATTGATATCTCCTTTAAATTTTGAAATTCTGGTTGTATTGTTTCGTTATTACAGGCGTTGCTACAAAGCTTTTTATCTGGGAAGCCATTTTCAGGACAAACACAGACATCACATTCGTTTCTGTAATATGAACCTGCACTACATCTGCTGATCTGTTTCGTACTTGCTTGACATTTCTCTATGCATTTATCAAGTATGAAAATTCCACTCTCAGAGCACAGGCAGTGCAGACAGGGAAATATGTATATAACATTGGGAATACAATAATTATTCTTTGCCATTTGGAAGTCTAAGCTTGATTGTAACAAACAAGAGGCATCTTTAGTGCAATGGGCTTCAGAGCTAAGCCCTGTAGCTGGGCAAGTGCATAAATTACAGTTGATATAGTACGATCTGAACGGGGTACATTGTGTGCCATAAGCTGTTAATGCGTTTTCTGGACAATAAATATTGGTACATAAAAATTGGCCATTATCTTGGCACACGCATTGATTACAACCTTCTCGAACAATCTGCCCTACTTGGCAAATTTGTCGCCTTTGAATTATCGTGCAGCTTGCTTCAGTCCAAAACCCAGCACTGTTACAATAGCACAAATAGTTATTCAGTATAAACTTTGTGTTGCGGACACACGCACCTAGAGAAAATGTAAAGGAAATTAATGCAAAATGAAATTTAAAATCAGAAAAGAATTATAAAGACTTTTACTTACGTAAACTGTTTATTTGATATGGTAATCGTGATAATAAAGTGAAAAATGTCACAGTCATATGTATTTGCATACTGTGAAGAGGTAACACGAATTAATAGGCTACAAACTGCAAGTTAAATATTAAACTATGGATTAATTTCACGCTTAGAGGACTGTAAGATTAAAAAGTTACATACTTTATATTTCGTTTTTTATTTTCCCACATTCCTTTGATATTACTTGAAAATTAATCGAGTAGAAAGGCTTTTTAATTCAAGCAGATGATTGCAATTATTCGATAAGAATGCGTAGCGATTGCTTTTACTTTATGGCTGAAAACAATGACCGTGAATTCACTCAGTATTTTCTTTTAATAATTACGTATATCTATTAAGTTTACTTAAGAGTAAAGAAAGGAGTCAAAATTAAATTTTAATACAAAATTCATTTGAATTACCGAATTAAGAAAAATATATGTTTAATTTCTAAATATAAAGATTATCTTTTACTTGGGAGTTAAAATTACGTTTTTGGATGTAATAAACACAATATTATGTAGGACACTTCTGAAATAAATGCACAGGTTGACTGAACTTTTTTTCTAATCCTGTTTATTTAAGTATTTTATATGTCTCTTAGGTACTGCTATTCTCTAGAGCCTGTCGTATCTTTGGTAGGATGCTATTTTTGTAAGGAGCCTATCGTATCTTTGGTATTGAAGTATTAAAAAGATTTAAACCTCCTAGAATAATTTCGTTGGAGACTTGAGTTTAATAAAAGAAAACACCGTTCAGCGTGAAATCATTTTATGTCATTTTAATTTAATTTTAATATTGAATGCAGTTACAAATACGTTTCATACGATCACAATTCACAGTCCATGTTCTTCTAAATGTATTCTTTGTTGGTGCAATTTTTGAGCTTGGGCGAAGTTCAGACACGCTTTTTGCGTACATCTTAAAGTTGAGTCTAGCTGACAATAGCACCGGTTACATTGTACCCTGATTAGTCAAAAAATATTCAATGAAATATCTCTTCAGATTAGTGTATTCGATTTAATGCGTTTTTGTTAGTCTCTAAATTGGGTTAAAGCTTTATAAGGGATGGAATTAAAATTTTACGAAGTTGTAAAAAATAATAAAATGTTTAGTAAATTTCTTTCTTAATTTTAATCCCTATTGCCTATAATCCTTTGCATCATTATAAAACGGTGCCTTTGTCCTTTCTTAATCTAGACTAGACTTTTTTATACAAAAATCCGTTAATATCAATCCATATATATAAAATAGTAGTTATAAAACAACCAACGAGTCTTACGTATACATCATTCCAGGAATACATTTCTCCTTCTTCAAGTTCAAAGCCAGAGGCATCTTTTGAACATTACTGGATAACCTTTCCCGTTCTTCGCACTGCGGCTGTACGATACATTTGCTTAAATTTTTCTCACAAGTGCATTGGACACAGCCGTGCTTTTCATTTTTATCGCATTTCATACCTAAAATGTTTTTGGGGAGGATGAGGACAATTTTAAAGAGAATAAGTTAAGTCAAAATAGATGTCGTCAATTATAAAATATGTGATAAAGGCAGCTAATTATTTCGTTTAGATTTTAACCCAAAAACTATCTAAGACTTTGTGTCAAGAAACAATGGTTTTTAATTAGTTATCCTCAAGTAAAGCATATATTTATCTTGATGTTTTTAGATACAGAAAGACTGCTACATATTTTGACTTACCAGAAAGCTTTTTGGCTTCCAACTTCGCCATAGCTTCATGTGAGACGCACAGCTTATTTTCACAAGCCAGGTTATTCGATTCCTGACAGACGCAGCCGTTACAAGAAATCCGGTACATCTTGCCCGGCTCACATTTGTCTGATAAGTGGTACAGAACAGGAAAATGCTGGACGTCTCCCGGTTGAAAGGGAAACTTTTTGACGAATTGTGCCGATTTCTTCACTGCGATATATTTATAATACAATTAACTAAGAAACTTAATGTCATTTATTAGTTATAATATTATGGCTTTCTCATTAATTAATGCCAGATGCCAGCGACCTATAGGAAGAAAAAATCTACAATATCGACTAACTCAGTCGAAAGTTCTAATGTAACAAACAAAAATAAATATCAGACAAATTTTGAACCTCCTCCATTATTGAAGTCGATACAAATATTGAAGAAAAATCCTTGTTTACGTAAAAACAGAATTTCTTAACTCCTTGTTTTACGGAATAGCTAAGTACATATTAGCTAAGAAAGACATCTACATATATACTTAATAACAACTAAACAAACAAAACTCACATGGCACCTTGTCTTCGCACGTGCCAGTACAAATCAATGACCTCTGATGATTGCAGAAACATGTCTGACACACCTTCTGATAGAACTTTCCAGGGATACAGTTGTCACTGTCATCCATTTCTGGAGAACCATGTAACATATCCTGTCCCCGTCTGGCTATTACCTTACTTTGAATACTCTTGTGTTTATGATTGGATCTGTTATTGTGAGCGCTCATAGTTTGCACGTACACTTGGTCTACGCAGGCCATTTTTGTGCACATCAATGTACTATTACTGCTACATCGACACGTATTGCAATCTGCCTTATACAACTGTCCCGGAACACAGCTTTGAAACTCGAGAATCTCTGGAAGATGCTGGTTCGTATGCTTATTAAAACTTGCTAAAATTAAATAACATTAGATTTAAATTTTAAAGAATCAGGATTAACAATTCTTTTAATCAAATATAGTATCAGAAGCTACGTGATAGGTCAAATAAAACAAATTTACAACTTTTAGTTGGAACCTATTTATTTTTTCTGTGTTGTGTGTCTCAATGTTGTTTGTTTAAATAAAACCAGTTTTAAGAGCAATGCCATCTAACATAAACTCAGCTAAACAAACCATTGAAGTACATGATAATTTCTTATAATGTGTACAAATACAAATATTACAATCAAACTTATATCTCAAGCCTGGTGTACAAGGCTCATTTTCACTTTTAACAATGGGCAAATCCACACTGTTCTCATTACCACCAAGTCTCTGCTGAGCTTGAATCTTGCAATCTTTATTCGTACAAACCATATCTTTCTTATCATCGCAAATACAGTGATTACAATCGTCATAGTACTCCTTATGTGGAATACAGTTTCCACTAGCCCTGTATTTAATATTGGTCACGACTTTAATGTTTGCTCTATTGATTTCCTGCATAAATTTAGGTCCTGTCTTAATACATAATGCATCGACGTAATAATTGACTTCGCTGCACACGCAAATTTCAGTTTTTGTTCTTATTACATCTCCAAATCTGCAAGAATCTGCTTTACTAGTACTATTGCAAGGGCGACTTGTACATAAGGAAGCTTGAATGAACCCTGCTTTATTACATTGGCAGATGTTGCAATCGACGAGGTATAAGGCATACGGCTTGCACTTGAGCGTGGAGTTTGAATGTCTTAAGATAAGAAACCTATCACTTTTTAAAGTGCGTAAGATTTGTCGGCAGCTGTTAGAGATCCATTGTGATTTGACAGAACATCGACAAACTGTGTAATCTTTTCTATAAGTGACGTTTGCTTTACATTCAAACTTTTCAGGAAGCGCTGGCTGTTCTGAAGAAGAAAAAAGTTATTAAGGGAACTAAATTTGAAATCATTTTATTTCAGTGTGCGCAATTACGTTGATATTTGTCAAGTAAATGATTTTAACTAATTATAACTGTAATAAGACAATAAATAAATAATAAATAAAATATTGTACCAGGTTTTATACATTTGACGGCTCGACAAATATATATTCCATCGGTATTACAAATGCAAGCGACGCATATACCTCTAACAGTGTCACTTGGCACACATTTCGGTAATCTGATCGGTGTCGACCCGGACTCTGCAATCATATCAATTAAATTTAACAATAATAATAATAATCACTTAAACTTATTACTTGATTAAGCAGATAATTTAAGTTTAATTTAAGCTCAACTGCAGTACAAAAGAATTAACTTACTTTTTGTAACATTTCGCCGCATCCAACCTATGGGCACTGACAAAAAAGGAAAACACAATTTTTCGAATTTTTTTAATACCAACTTTACGTATAAATAAAAATTAAAAATATACGCGCGATTCCACTTAATATCACTATTCGCAGTCCTCAAAAATCCTTTAATATTAAACGAATAGAGGAGAATGGGGACTTTCGGATATGTATCATATACATTTTATCAATCAAACAATACTCACTCAATAAACATTGGACGCTACAGATTATACAACATAGAGAAACAAAAATTATAAATGAGTTGGTCATGTTAGCGAATCAGACACGCATTAAAACGTTTATCGATTGCTCATGAAATTACTACTGATTAAAATACTTTATAGCACTTTTAATTATCCGAAATTATGATGTTGTTTTTCGTTTCAATATTAGCTTTTAATTACACTAATTATAGAAGTGTTATTGTTAATTATTTTAACTCTATTAAGTATGTCCTGTGGTCATGATTTTTTTATATTGGTAATTTTTTAAGCTAATTTAATGTTAAGAATACAATTACTTAAGTAAAGTAAATTAACTTGTTTTTTGCAAATAAATAAGAGAAAGGCCATTACTGTAATCGTTTATTCGTTCAATAATTTTACATTAAGTGTAATTACGTATCTTCATAGATAACAGATACAAAAACTATTTTATTTATAACGAGTAGGAGACAAGACAAAATTAAAAGTACTTAAATAAAAATTATACACAAACACGTGAGTTGCTGACAATTTATTTGATATAACAATAATTTGGAATTTAGACTCGAAAATAGGTTTCAAAATTAAATTATAGAAAATAGGTAAATCTATAAATTAATAAGAACTATTATATACGTTTAAATGATGATAAATAGATTCCAAAAAGGCGAAATTGAATACTATTGTATGAATAAGCGTCATGGCAATAACACCATCCAGACTAAACTAATACCGAATGTGTAATAAATACACATAACATATAATAAGCTAATACTAACTTCGGCAACATTATATCTAGATAACCTTAATAAGTGAATCATCGAATCATGATTTTATTCGAATCAACGTATAAAATGATCGAACAACGAATAGCCTGACTGATGACACTAATTGTCATTGAAGTCTTTTTAGACTTAATTTCTCGTATTCCCTTGAAAGTTGACAAAACACGTTATCTAGATTTTTTGTTTACTGAAGAATACTAATAGACAATAACTTTACAATACCGCCGATTGTTTAAGAAAAAGCATAATATAATTAAATTAGCTGACCATTTTGAAATAATAAGAGACCCAGCTCTTAGTACGATAATCGTATCAATTACATAATATGCTTGTAAATCAAACTTAACCAAATAGTTATTTAATAATCGCATTGATTTTTTTTCTGTAATTTGGCGGACGATCTGTCACCATTCATAAAGCAAATACTAGATTATATTTATTAAATAATATATGAAAAGGATTGGAACACGATCTCATAAGTGCGTGTTATTAACAATGAGTATATATCTAGCGAGACATAAATAAAATAGGTACGTAAAATAGAGAACAAAACTCTAACTATAAGTTAGTTTTGCTATCGACAACAGATCCTTGTTATTATATTTTAAAACAACATTACCAGATTAGAAGATAAGATTTCGATCTTATTCCCAACAAAGCAGTAATTAAATTTTGCTTTGAACTGTTAAACTGCAACAAAATAGCAAAACAAAAATCTGCAACGATCCATAAATACATAATGTAATATATTTCTCCGGGAACGATAGAAACAATAAATGCATCTAGTTGTTGATACATTGTGTTTACAACGAGGGGTTGATGTCCTGGTCGCAGAGGCGGAGTGTGCAGAACACGCTCCTGCCGTCAGCAGAGCAGGTGCAGTCCTTGCAGCCTCTCTTCAATTGTTCCCCCGGATTGCATCGGAAACTTGGGTCGGATTCTAAAAGAATAGTATATAATAATTGCTTACTGTAATCGGTATTTTGGCAAGGACTTAGAAAATCTTTTCTGAAAGATTTAAAAGTGAAGTTTATGTAGTTGAAAAATAGTTCATTAAATGGATATTTTTTTCGGTATAGCCTTTCCCATCTTGTACAATGTAATCAGCATAATTAAATTTTTGAATTTCAACGAATCCATTTCTCAAATTTCTTGTTCGAGCACATAAATTCAGCAATTCACAGATGATATTTGAAATTGTACCTATATCCTGATATAGCAGAAGAAAAAACTTACCCGGTACATTGATATCATTATCAGGGTTTTCCTGGCAACTCTTCATCGTGCAAGTTGCGTGGTTGCCATCTGATGTACATCTGCACACGTTGCAACCTTGCTCGAACACACTGCCTGGTGCACAATCCGTCTGATTTTGAGAGGTCACTTCTGCAAAGGAGACATAGAATTTTGAATGTCATTTACATTTCATAACGTTATTTATGATTTTAGTTTTATGCTAAGTGTGAAAACTCTTCGCCATGTATGTCTTCTAAATACAAATTTCTATTTATTTTAATCCATAAGGTTGTTATTGCACATTATAGATGACTTATCGCGTCGTAACTCTACAAGAGGATTTACTCATTTGTAAATGTTTCATACAAAATACAGGATTATATGGATGACTCGTGCGCACGGTCAGATATAATAAGATTGTATAGTATTCATATAGTACAAAAATATAAACAAACCTCGTTTAGCCCTGTCTCCCCCATTGCCGTTGTTTATAGCAGCACAGTCAATCCTTGTGCAAGAAAAGTTTTGTCCTTCGTTGTCACAAAGACATTTGTTGCAGTCCATTCTGAATTCTTGGCCCGGCTGACACGCTTTCTAAATGCATTATTTAACGTTTATTAAGACTTATTAAGTACAGTAAATTTAAAGAAGTACGTGATATATTTCATACAATTTTCGAATGTGTTCCCAAGGAGAATAAGAAAGAAAATGTTGCATTGTGAGTGCGTGTGTAATTAAGTTTGTTTTTAGAAATTGTGCGTACGTCCAGTGAATATTTTAATATAATTGTGCTTAACGTGTGATTTAGGGCCTTTTTATTACGGCGTAGATATTTTTGGATCGAGCGCCTTAAGCTGGCGTTACCTTCAAATTCGGAGTTGGTCTAGAAGTAGTTTCTGCTAGATTTGTATTTTGCTGTAATATTATTAGAATTGTTCTATTGTTACATGTTTACATTATATATATGTAATGAACTAGAAAATAAAATGGGTAGTTACCTGCGTTGATGATCGTTTGAATCTCATACCTATATCCTGTAATAAAAATAAGTGTATTAGTGAAGTTACATTTGTAAATCGTTTTTTGTTACGTAAATCATCTTTAATAATTACCTCTATATTAATTGGAATCGGTGTAGTAGTCGTAGTCTGAAAAAAAAATCTCATTATAAAATGTGTTAAGATACACTTTATTGTTAGTTTAAAGTTAAAAGTCGTGAAAGATAAATTTAAATTACTATTAAGAACCGAAGCCCGTACCACAAACAGAGAAACGGTTAAATTTAAGAAAATCTCGAATAAAGACCTTTTAGAGAAAGCGAGGAAAGGAGAATAATGTTGAAAGTACACAGAAATTTTATTCCCCATTCGTTACATAGAAACCGAGTACCGTCACCAATTAGACTGTATAATATCCCAGCGAATAGCGAAAAGAATACATGTCGTCCTATAGAAAGAGACCATCGCCTTATTTTCGCTCCATAGTGTATTATCTCTTTCTCACACTGTATGTAACGTTTTTCAGAAGACTCCTTAAAGATAACGTACTAATGCCGGAATACATAAACGCTATTCAAATTTAAGTACAACTCAAATCGGTCCGATATGTTCGCCATACAAATTTGTCAAGATTAGTAGACTTGAGGCGTAATTGATGATTATTTGGCCGTAAGTGTTATTGTGCAACAGAGATGACGCTCTATGAAGCAGAAAGTAGCTAAAAGTCTCTTTCTTTAAGTCTAACATTTACTCATAAGATTTGAGGTTTGATTTCAGATCAAACAAACCTCCAGATTCCCAGATAAGCATGCTCGCCGCGTACATACATATATAACCATTCCCTTCCGAATTACACCGACATGTATTGCAATCAATTTCAAAAACTTCACCGGGACGAAATTTATGTTCTTCATAATTGATAGTTAAAGTTAATTATTTAATTATTAATTCTTTAATTGTCGTAAGTAAATTAAGTAGATTTTCAAATTATTACTCAACTGAGCCGTAGTGTTTTATTACGAAACTCGTTCATATAAATAGTCGTATTTTTAGAATTATTTAGCTAGCGAGACTGATAAAAATCATAGAACAAAGACCATCTAAGTTATACTAACACAGCGGATATACAGCCGAGTTATAAATTGATTTAATATGACTTTATTTTGTTATAATTAGATAAGTTTTTGATATCGATTGCATAACATTAATACCTCGGGTTTCTCCGTCATGGTCTCTTCTTCGGGAAGGTCAATACAAGCTTTTCTCGTGCAAAAGAAACTACTGCCATCGTGATTGCACCAGCATGTGTTGCAATCTTTTATAAAGATACGATTCGCGGCGCAAATAACACGCTTAGTTGAGTTAACCTTCGCTTTCGAGTCCTAAAGAAATTTAATATTGATGACAAAACATGCATTAAAATTGACCGCCCCTTGTGTGGAGGATACGGTAACATATAGGCATATTTGCGTGGGGGCTAAAAATAAAATTAATACTATTTTAAACTTTAATTTCCTTCTTGCAGAAAACAGAATACATATTAAACTTAATACATCAAAAACAAGAATAGAAGTATAACAGCATAAGTAACAAAATAAAATATTTTATTAACAAAAAAAATGTATCTTCATCGCGTCCGTTGTTTCAAGGAATGATTGGCTTCATGTCCTGAAAAACATACATTCTATTAATTATATATTATCTTCTACATATATTTTACTATCAGATGTAAAAGAATTCTTTTAAATGATTTTTGCTTAGATATAGGAATATATTTTACTGTAAGACTCTCATTATTATTTGTATACCAGGAAATATTCATTCAAGTCGAAATTTGGAAAGAGACCAATAGCTAATTCCTATTTTATAGAGCGTCATCTCCCTCGCACATTAGACACTAGAACTAGATAGTGCATTGTAAAAGAGGTAACGTCTTACGAGACCACAAAAAGCTGACTTTCTCTTTCTAAAGTTCAAGATTTATTCACCTTTTTTATTTTTACTCTTCTTTATCGAAGCTTTATTATATCGTCTTATAGGGGTGAAGTTAATTCCTTTTTAATTAATAAATACACATTATACATATTTAATTTAATTTTTACCTTTAACTCATGGAATATTTCGACGTCCTCCGGCAGAGGACAGGGCTTGTTAGTGCACGCGTAGTTGCTACCATCGATGTTGCATTTACAAGTGTTACAACCCATGTAGAAGATACCACGAGGCTTGCACACGGAATGCCGTTCGATTTCTTCTGGACCCTAAGTTTATAGAATACTTCTTAGGCAATTCAAATATCTAATTATCTATATTAATGCAAATGATAGCTGATGGAACCGCATCTTGTTTAAGCTAAGAGAAAACTTCCATAGCCCCCGTTATAATATAAAAAATATATACAACGTGTAACAGAAATGCGTAGTAATAATATAAAGGATCGCAAAGAATACCTAATTTTAAATGAATGTATTAAAAATTCATTTCATTTGAACTATTTATTATCAAGATATTGATTTTTTATTTCTATTGACTAGCATATCGATATTTAAATTTATCGAC
>DWAJ01003282.1:0-15175 GCA_018238005.1 Eurema mandarina
AAAAAAAAAGGCAAAAAAAAAAAAAAAAAAAAAAAAAAAAAAAAAAAACTTTTGACTACGAACTGCTTCAAGTTTTGCCTTTATATATTTTTACATATCACTCAAGAATAGCTTTGTCTATATAAAAGCATCAATGATCATTAACCTCAAAGTCATATCATTTTTAATCTTTCTATTAAATCTGATTGTCGATAGGAAACGGAAAGACAACGTCAGATTATATGTTTAATGCTAAAGCAATGCATTAATATTTATATTTACAATCCTCAATTTCATATAATAATTATATAACGATATTCTAATATTAAAACTTATTTCAAGTATATTCAATCAAAATTACAATAATATTTCGTCTGTTCTTATGTTGTCTCTCAAGACAAGTCTAGTGACGATGATTAATTATATTAATACCCACATACAAAAATACGCTTTTATCAAGGTTTAACCTAATTTAAATTGATTTAAAATAATTATTATATTTATTTACAGATAAATAAGAACGTTTTCTAAGCTTAGCACAATATAAAAATCCTAGATATGCTGTTCTTAGCAAGATTTTGTGTTAATGGAGTTAAAAAACCGAGACTAGTTGTGATAATAAAAGCTTTTATTAACTTGATATATTTGTACGTATGTTAAAGTCGAATATAGGTAGCTGAATGTGACCTACTTATTATTTCTGATAATACTTATAATAAATATATACAACATTAATCGATTGTCTAGATCCAAGTATACTCTCTACAACTGCAAAGGGTCATACTAGACTTTTATGTAATAGTATAGATTATAATAATACTAATTTTGCTACTCGGTTCTTCTTATGTTAAATAACTTTTTATGTTTTAAAACTAATTGTTTGCATCGCCTTCTATATTGATTGACGGAGTCAAGGTATATATAATTTTTAACAGCATCGATCGCTCTAATTATCAAGGACGGTCGTAACTGTTTTGCTAGCGTTGCATAAAAACGATCATTAATGTAGGTAATAACTGCTCGTAAAATTCTCATTAGGGTCAGATTTTCCGCGTGTCTGCCACGATATTGGTTCTCACTCAAATCACGTTCGCACAAACAACGGGAATAAATGGTTGAAGATAGGCGATTTTATTACCGACGGAAGCCATCTCTCCTTATTCTGGCATCGAATAGTAATTTTTCCGCGAAAGGTCGCCGCTATCCTCAAAGACGGTAATTTGAATTGCTAATGGCAGATAACTATCGCAATTTCAACTCGGTATTTCAAAGTAAATTTATATTTTAAATTGTTTAAGTTTGGCTTTAGATCATAAATTTAACTTTTTTTATTAATAATATATACTTTTTCTACGTTTGAGATTGTCGTAGATTTTACAGATATTGATATAAGTTTCTTTATTAACTGGTAAATGAGCTGGTTCGATTTTTGATGTAAGAAATTACTTATAATGACAATTATATTGTTTAGTAAATTCTTAGAAACTATGACTTATATGGATGAAGAGAGTAATATAATATATCTTTTAATACGCAATATGAAACAAATATGTATAATTTATTTAACTCGACGAAGAAGTTTTTAATAATAACATGTTTTTTTATAAAAAAGAACGCATTACATACAAATACTTTTGAAATAGCTGGTCCCTTCATTACTCGTATAAGTGACCCATTACCATATGTGGTTACATAATAAAAAGGATCTTTGTCCTTCTAAATATTAAATATTTCGCTTTATAACGGCCTACTTTTCCCTTGTAAATCAGTCATTAATTTGTATTGTAATCTTTAACCTACCTACGATATTACAAAATATTCTAAATATCTTTTTTCTTATAGGTAATACACAGGAATAATGAAGACAATTTTCTAAACGACGTACACAAGCCTGGAGGCCTTTTTACGCTAAATTGACCTAACAGGCTTTCCAGAACAGACGGACGGATGCCCGAGTACTTGATGTATGGAGAAAAATAGTTCCGTTCTTCAACATATTAAAATTGTGTCGTTTTGTTGTGCGGAAAATCCTTGTAGGTATGTAAGATATTTTACTTGGAAACATTTTTTGATTATTTCTACTATCTAACATAGACCAAAAATGTATATGTTCTTTTCTTATTTGGCACCAAAATTATGTTAAATAAATTTCGAAAGTTTGGTGTAAAAAAGTTCACGATTTTATGTAAAAATAAATTGATATAAATTTTTGAGTTTAAAGCATTTCTTTCTGTTCTATTATATGATGTTTGCATACATACCTATTAGCATAACATCAAACCAGTAGTAAAATGTGGGACCCGTGCGAGTTTCTTACGCCGGCAGATTGGTAGGCACCACGTAGACTTTCTGAAAGTATTTGTTTCAAATTTACCCAGAAATAACACATTTTTCTTCTCATTTTCATTTTCAAACATCTAACAACTTTAACAAAAGGAAAATTTAGCAAATGTATATCCATTCCTATTAAATATTCCATACAAAAGGAATACAAAGAGAACTATTACTGAAAGTTTTGCACATTATGTACTCAGCACTTATACGGCGTATTAAAGGTAAATTGATGCCATTATGAAAATGTAGGCGAGTCAACTAATGGTAATTGCACAAACTCATAATTGGACCTTCAGGCTATAACATTTCAAAGTGGTTTAGGTACCCTGCGAACTGTTCTGCGATAATTAGTTTATTAAAGACTTAATCCCATAATTATATTACCATTCGAATATGAATGAGTCATTTTATAATTAAAAAAGTCGAACATCGGAAAAAGCAATATTTACGTACTTCTTCTATTATACAGGTGTTGGTGGCAAGCTTAACAGCACGACGCCACTCCTCATGGCCACCTTTCTCGTGCATTCACGTACCTGGGGGTAGTAATCAGAACATTAAAAATGTTTATGGTTGTCATTGCGAAATATTGAGCTTCATACATACTCTTTGATACGTACAAAATGAACTAAGAACTGTTGGGATATCGACCTTCTCGGTGAAGATCTGACATCTTCGTCTAGTTCCAATACCAATGTGAATTAAAGGACTTTTCTATTCATTTGTGTCATAATTTAAATAAATAATAAAAATTAATGCAAACGTATTCAACATTTATATTTATTTTTATTACTGAACATGTCTATCCACAATAAAAAGAAAAAAACAATTCATCTCTTTTGTATATTTGCGAAAAAAAGTTCAAAGAATATTTGGACTAATAAGCAATTAGCCTTGTATCCTAACGAAAACTAATAAAACATACTTATGTTCTAATATTTAGTATAAAATATTAATATTTCACTGAGAGTTTCTCAAGTAAAAACTTGTTTAGTAGCATGTTATAAGAAAATATTATAATGAACTAAGCATGTTTCTTGATAACGAGAATACATTGTTTGAATAACATTTTTCGTATTAAGGTTCGAACAAGCTCAAGAATATTATACTTTTATTAAAAAAGCGTATTAAATGTAAACAAAGATATTCATATTTTTGTGTTACGAAGTATGAACGGATCGATACAAATTTATTCGTATTTTCGCAAAGTCGACGCTTACAAATTAGTATTCTGTTTGTTGGAAAGGTTAATTGGATTGTTAGTCAAATTGACAAACATTGCTGTGGCCGCCATTAGTCGTTTAATCTTACATTTTGCTTTTACATTTAGAGCTTCCAAAGTACCTTATTTATTGAATTTTGGTACCGATTTAATTATACTTTTTGAACAAAGTATGGTTCTTAAGGTAGGTTTGTATAAGACTCATATTAGCGCAAGCTATTAAGTTTTAGTCTTAACGAATTGTATCCAAAAACGAGGAACGAATTGGCAACTATACATCCATTGATTTGTTTTTTATTATACATTGGACAGTGCGTTCTATTTTGTAGCAATATATTTTGACAGTGTCGCATAAATTGTGTACATATGAACGAGCCAGGCACATTTGGTGATATCGAGGTTCACGCTCCATAAAGCAAACATCCAACACACGAATATCGTAATACTAAACAAATAATAAACACAACTCGCTACATTCTAGCGAATACGTTACTTGCCGTGTTTGGTTAACAGACGAATTTCCGTTTACTTTTCAAATGTAAGTTCTACTGAATATTTCCCTCCTTCAATGTTAATAAGCTAAGAAAACAAAAATCGATTCATGAAATGCAAATAGCTTTAAAAGGATAATATTTGTTTAGGAAATTGTGTAACCTTTATAAACGTTATAGCGTATTTGTGCCAAATTAATTTCGGCATAGTTCCACAAACCGTTGTATGTGACTTTCATAAGGAATGGTTTGTTATGTTGTATAATTGCTTGTTGTCTTGATATTTTATAACAAATAACAGTGCCAAAACAATCATATCATATTTCCTTTAAGCTTGATACGAATAAGACATTTAGTTATTCAACAAATGTGTTTCTTTATGAAACAAGATTGCGTCTAAAACAACCAAGCTTTAACTATTATATTTATTTAACACATTTATCTTATAGAATACAATCACTTTTCTTTGACACGGCAGAACGTTAAGTATTATATTTTATTTAACACATTTATCATATAGAATACAATCATTTTCTGTTTTACGAATGACGCTCCCGCTTTTTCTTCAAAAACCGCGGTGACAAGTGAGTGAGCGAGACAAAACATTCAAAGCATGACATTTGCCACAGACACAATATTTAGCAATAATTCGTCAATTATAGAAGCATTATAATTATTACAACTATACTTACTTAGTGAAAACATAATTTGCATTATTATAAGATACGTAAACAGATTTTAATTGCAGATTTATTACACGTCAAAGGCTCACCCACTCATACACGCCCACAGCTCATACGATGTTAATTAAAGTTGTGGTCCCAAACGGAGCACGTGAACCTGTAAGAAACTTATTCACTCACCTTTTGAAGATCCAAAGATTGTCAGGGAACAAAACCTCATAGCATGGAATTCCACAATTTGAAGTAAGTACGCAAGTCTCAAAGAAACTATGGCGTACTATAGGTAAGACGTTACAACGATTGACGCTCAATTATCAATCTATATGTAGGTATTAACAAATACCATGGAGCAATGCATCAGGGAGAAAGACCTCGGTACCATTATTAATGTAGGCTATATCATGAAGTATGGCTGTGTGCAATGCAACTGAGTCGACCTATTCCGGGCGATTGAATCGGGGCAGGATCCATTGTATGCTACGATATTTTGCCATCGGGATTGCGAGTTATTGCTTAATACTGGTTTACTTTTTATTTTTATATTTTCTTTTATATCCCTTAAATCCAGAAAACGGATCTGCGATATTTCGAGTTGATTTTTTATATGGTGTAAAAAGATCACAAAAGCTTTTTAAAATTAAAATACAATTAACAAGCCTTACCTAAATATTATACTTGAAATTAGTACTTATATGGATGGATACTGAAAAGTCTTTCTCTCTTTTACCCGCGTACTAGGTACACGTTACTAGGCTAGGGTCTATTCTATATGTTTTCTAAACTACAGCCAAAACATTCAAAATTTTTATTTTAAAGAGCAACAAACAGTTTTACATACATCCTCAGAAACTTTCACGCTAATAGCATTAGCACGACTTAATTCTCCGAAAGGAAAAAAAAATCAATTTTCCCGAAAACCCACAGTGTAAATTTTAAACGTAATCCGTAATCGCTTCGCCGGCTTTCCCTGATGATACATAATCTACTTGTTTATCAAAATAACACATTTTCGATAGAGGAAGCTTTTTCGGTGTTAACGGCTAATCCTTATCCTCCGGAGTTTCGATAAGAATATCGTAGATTCGTATTGTGTTCGCATTTTCGTGATACGAGTATCGCCTGTGTGCGACAGTTGGACGTCACTTTGTAACCAAGACATAAAGTATACAAATAATATGTCTATAAGCCAGTATAATTAAATAAATATGGTACTATGAGGAGGTACTTTATAATCTATACTAATATTATAAAGAAGTAAAGAATGTGTGTTTGTTAAATTGTAAGCGGTAATATCGGGATCTACTGAATCAATTTTAAAAATTCTTTCACCAATAGAAAGCCACATTATTGCTAAGTGTCATAGGCTATATAAAAAAAGTATTGTTATCGTTATGTCCAACGAAGTGGGCACGGGTCCGCTAGTAGTAGATAAAGAAAAAGCTAGTTATTATTTTTAGAGTACATTTTTAAGATTATTTCATATAAGTATGCAAGTTTAAAATTTCGTTTAATTGAATAAAGTATGACACAAATAATATGACTTATTAGACCTAATGATAGATAAAGTAAGTTTAACCTTAACCTCTTTTCGAAAATAGTAATAATTATAATGTATAATATAATTATGTGTTACATAATATAATTTAGCATGTCAACTCATTATCTTACACCTTTGAAGGTGAATATAGCTTTGCGTATTAAATTCCCTATTTCGTTCACCGCAGTTTTTGGATTAAACCCGGAGCTTAACCTTATTTTATCGGGCTATTCGAGAACTGTTGTGGTTCCAAGAACCCGACGATATAAAAATTTGCATTATATAAAAATGTCTAGACGTACGCTGTCTCTAGTATGCTAAGTAACTTCACAAGCTTGTTGTTTAATAACGTGAAAGTTTATTACTTCTTACATATATCTTACGTTTCCATTCTTCAAATACTTTTTTATTTTTTTTAATAGAACTTATATTTACAAAGAAATTCTGGCTTTAGATTACTATGAAATATAATATCCAATTTAGTGCAGTTGATCGGCAATTGTTACATTACGTTGTATTTTTCTTTATTTATATTTACTAACACTTTGTGACATTTGTATTATGCTTAAATAGATTCAAATATCGATATTCTATGAGCGGCATAATATACAATGTGTCTATCGCTATGGTCTATCGTCATTTGAAAAGATACAAAACTATTTATACCGTCACAAACACTCAATTTTTACCTTTTTATAATATTAGTAAATATACATACCTCAATTATTTTTTCTCCATCCATCACTAAAACAATGAAAAATATTTTAAACACATTAATTATATTGTTTAGATTTTATCGTTTAATCAAATATAACACTGTTCAAAAGTATCGGCTATTGAATTAGCTCTTAATAAGCATATCACGTATCAAATTGTGGGTAGCAAATAATTATACGAATTTCATTTAACCTACCCTCGTTAATCAACAATTATATAGGCACCTATTAAATGTAAACTATTTGGATTAGTTCGGCATTATCAAGTGTTAGTTTCAAACATTTTCAATTTCGTGTGATGAAACAATATTCGTACGCTATTGGATATTCATTTTAATTAATATTACATAGTATTATTAATATATATTCTCTTAATATTTTGCCCTTAAGAATAAAATACTTATAAAACCAATAGTCGACCGCTGTATCGTACAATAATACGACATTAATAACATTACATTAATAAACAGATGCACCTATTTAAGTCAGATAAAGTATTATTTGCGCGTAAGTTATGTTTTTAATATCATTAGCATAGTTAAACAGTAATTAGCTTTCCTTTTAACTCTTATTTATTTTCTAGAACAACGCTATTTTCACGCGCTGACAGTGAACGACTAACTAAATACGACTCCAATGAAAATGTTTTTAAACGATGAAAATCTCTTGTTAAAAATTGCTGAAATATATTTACAAGATTTTTAACTTTTAAATTTGATCGATGTGTCTGATAGGGTTTAAATAGTTTGATAGTTTGATTTTTATTATTTATAACTCAATATTTATCAAATTAGATCATAATAAAATCTATGTTATAAATGATAGGCCTAAAATAAGACCGTGAAACCGTTTAAGCGATTATCCACTTTTCTATTTAAAATATTGAATGTAAAAATAATTTTATTTATGTACTTACACCTAAATATAAATCATAAACCTATCAACACGTTTCGTAACTATTATAACCCTCTAACACTATTTAAAATTAACATTTTGCTTGCAAACAATGAGCATTCTAGAATTTTCTATCTACGTATTTCTATTTGTGCGACGTAGCCTCCCGAGGATTCAACTAATGCACGTGGATATTTGAAACACGAAGCGAAATCACCACCTCTTTCGTTGCACTCGTTCTAATTCTGTAATCCTAAAAAAGACGCCTTTATTTTCCCAACTCAAATGGCTCTTGCGCAAACGTTGTTTTTCCAGCTTAAACACTAGCTGAGTAGATTTCCAGACCTGAATAAAAATAAATGTATAAAGTGACTAAAGGATTGACTGACTTGATAAGACATACAAATCGAGCGATAAACATTTTACAGAGAACAGTGTTTTATTGCTGTTCTCAAATGTTTTGCATCAACTTTTTGTATGAATCTGCATTGAAATTTAGAAATATTAAATAGCTTTTACCCATGGTTTCACTTAATAAATCAATTAAATTATTTATCGGACAGATACTTAGTATATCTTCAAGAATGTGTACAAAATTTCGTGATGATCGGTCTAATAGTTTTTGCGTAAAACCATCTCTGCATTCACATTTATAATAGTAAGGATAATCGTTACAATGCACGTTATCCGACCACAAAATGCGTTAGTAGATTAATTTATCCATCATTATTTATTTTACGTATCACCATCTCTTTCCCATTTTGATTCCATTTTAACCTATAAATTTTTAAAGCGAGCTTTTACAGCGATTTCATATAACATAACGCCGCAATAAATATCGGGCATAATAATATTTAAAATCTATTTGCATACCATCAGTGTGTTTACTCATTATAATGATATTAATACAAACATGTCCACATCTGATAGACTAATTGGGCTGATATATTACTTATTGTTATTAATATTGGTTTATATATGAATGAAATGATTTGACCCAAATAGATTTATAAGCGTCATTTCACATTCATTATAACCCCAATGGCTTGGGGCTATCTTGGAATCAAAATGGCTCATAAATATTCGCTTTATTAAGCTGTTGTCTCCCACCTGTTAGACATGTTAAGGAAAAGAAATGGGATGGAATAAGAAAAATATAAAGGTCATAGTTCGCAAGGGTCGCAGCCCTTTGACTGAAATTACATTAATTACAACCATTAGATTGTCCGAGTTCATTATCGTAATATTACTTTGAAAAGGTTTAAAAGTAATGACGACGTAATATCATATTTTTCTCCTATGTACTGGTCAAAGATAAAAAGGAATAGTTTTGTCAGTTGCGCGTGAATGCTCCGGCAACCAATCACCAAAAGTCGTCGACGTCCTAATTAGGATGTTTTTGCGTCTTCAACATTTTGGGCTTATAACATCTATTTAATATAATATCATTGGTACTAGTATATTATATAATCGCTTTGACCACACTCACTAATGTTATATTATTCTACACGATTCGAGTTTCTATTTACAGACATCGATCCATAATTCCGAATTAACCGATATGTTTAGAACATTATAATTTCACACAGCTCAGCCACGACAAAGTTCACAAGCGATTAACTATGAATGGCCAGTAACAAAGTTACGTTAGTTAAGACGATAGATCACTTAGGTCTAGCCGATGTGCTAGTTTGTATTAAAGCCATAAGACATCTTAAGACATTTGCTAGGAGCAAGTAGTGAACTCAGTGCGGTTTGTTCGTACTAATTTATGCAAGTACAATTAATCTGCGGGATGCAAATATAAGCTTAAGGAATTGTATTAAGATCTTGTAAGATCGGTATCAATTGTATATTCAAAGACTTTAAGTCCTGGTTCTCTGAAACTGGGATTGGAATCATTTGGTTTGCAAAAGACAAAAGATTAAGTGTAAGATCAGCAAAAAGATACTAACTTTAAATACACGATTAATAAAGAAATGTCTCCACGTTAAGGTATTAAAATATTATTTTGATTAGTATTAGCATTTTCTAATAATATGTAAGGCAAATCTTAATGCAAAATGCAAATGTCATTTCATAGTTTTAAACAGAATTTTAAATAAAAAATAAAACTTCATTTTTTTAAAACCTACCTACATTTTAAGCCTGATTTTAATTTACAAATGTAGTTCCATTTAGTATAGAAATAAACCGTGCACTTGCCTAAATTAATCCGAGTGGATCTCAAAGATTAAAGGGGACATTTTTAAATAATCAGTCGTAATTAAACATCGCAATATGAATATACTTTTTACTAGACAGTGCATCCGCATGAGGGCATTGACCCGCCATTAGGAGATTAAAGTTTGCTGCACCTGTATCGTATAACACGACCGATGTTACAGTATTTTAATACTGTTATTAGAGTTCCGCAAAGTATACTTACGGAATATTGCACGTTGCATCCCTCCGAGGAATAAGGTATATGATAATGTACAAATATTTTATGAGTCCATACCAAATAGATTACCAAATCTTTTAACAACGATATTTTTTTAGCAATATAATTTGGTTTGTAGCTGATATTATAATACAAAACTGAATTTATGTCTCTTAAATTGCTGGCCTCCTTACTGATGAGTACAAAAGTATATTAACATATTGAAAATGACATATATGCACACAATTTTTCTATCGGTTTGTTGCGTCACGACTCACAACACATATATTTTTACTGTTCCAATCATTTATGTCTTTTCATCACCACTATGGTTGCCTGGAAGATATCGCTTCCTAGCGATAAGGCCGCCTTTTGATAAATTTGATTTTAATATTTGTTTTATTTATGCTAAATACATCAATAAAGTGTTTTTTATTTTTTTTAAGTTGAATTGATTCGTTGAAGGGTCTTAATATATTCTTGTGACAGACAATTATGCTGCCGGACCGAAAAATATAGAAAAAAATACAAACTTCATTTCACCGTTTCCGTCACTATGCGTGAAAAAGAAAACATATAGTAACTAAACTAATAAAACAAAATATTATTCTAGACATATTTTACGAGGGCCGCCATAAAATTGTCACTCGCAATAAAATCACGTTATCTAAGGCGTGTAAAATTGAGAGCGCTACTGAAGCGTAAACAGAAATTGGCCATTAATAATGAAGCTATCTCATGAATTTTATGACACGCACTCATAAAATGACTGTTAATTCTGATTAAGTCGTTAAATATCTATGCCGGAATCTACTAAGACATAAAGTTGCTTAATCTTGGAAACGATTGGGCCCAAAAAGCATTATTAAGCGGTAATATTAAACTATATATTTTCTTTAGTTAACCGTTTACGTGCGCACAATGTGTCGCACAGGCACCATATAAATCTTTTGCGTATGGCGTATGGTGCCCGAGAGGATACAAATGTAAGGACGAAATGTTTGTTGACCCCAGGCACAAAAGTTTTTGAAAAACACCGCCGCACGGAATCGGTTAATATAAAATTTAGTTTTTTTTAATAATACGTTAAAGACCGTGTGCCTATACTATACTAACTCATTTCACCAATACTTTTCCACTAGCATACATCAAGATGGACGACGAGTATATTATTTACGTGGTTTATACCTCAAATTAGACGTACAGCTACCTTACATCATTCATTTTGAAAACCGCTAAGAAGTTCTGGCGTCCGTCTTTCCCAGGGAAAATAACTTGTATATTTTCAAATCATAGAAATTGTATTCGTGTATTAATAAATTGATATTATTTGCACTGAGTTAAAAAATACCCCTAAGGCGGGTTGATAAAATCTATAATTAAATGACATATAAATTATGACGTAATATTGTAGGCATATGTTTTTGACTAATAAAATGGTTCAAATTTTAGCACTAACTTTAAATTCTGTCGGGTTCTGGGTTTATCGAGGTGTAAGTAAATGTTGCGGTTGAAAATAGGTGTCAGTATTCACTATTCACTGACATGTATGACGTTGCATACCAAGTCAAAAACAAAGCAAAGCAATCTTACCTCGTTGTATGTACGACTTTCGTTTCATTATAGCCATTGTAGCAACAATATAATCTAATTAACACTTATGTATCATGTTGGGGTCCAAGGAGTATTTTCATTAGTGCCCAGTATACGTAACGTTGCAATGCGTATTGTTGAACGTTGTATTGGCAAACGGACGTACAAAAGAAGATAAAGAAATTCGATATAACAAACACTGTATATTTTGTCTGTCCGACTAAAAGGCTTTATTATTATTATTATTATATACGTAACGTAGTACAATATGATTAAAATCATATTAAAGATCCAGCGCCTACGCAGAACAAAGTGACGTGCGTGCGAATTGGTATAACATTTAAATTGTCAGTTCGTGTGACACACCCTAAGTTGAAAAGAGCATGATATATTATTACTACACGTGAACCTGTGAATCTGTAATATTGTTGTTTATGTTTTTTTTTTTATTAAAATCTGTGTGTACTATGGTGATTGGGAGGCGGTGAAGTAGACGGTATTAATATAAGTGTCAGCACGTCAAGTTATATAAGACGATATATAAAATACTTACAAAAGGATAGAGTACTTAATAATAGTAATTTAGACTCGATTCAAAATTAAGCACTAACTACAAATTCTGTTGGGCCCAGCGTGTATCATAGCGTTGAGGTAGTGGTGTAAGCGGTACATAAGTGTCAGTACGTGTGACGCAGCACGTCAAGTTATAAAAGACGAAATGTTATGTACTTACAAAAGGATAAAGTATTTAATAATAATAATTTATGCTTGATTCAAATTTAAGCACTAACTACAAATTCTGTTGGGCCCAGCGTGTATCATAGCGTTGAGGTGGCGGTGTAAGCGGTATTAACATAAGTGTCAGTACATGTGACGCAGCTCGTTAAGTTATAAAAGAAGAAATTTTATGTTCTTACAAAAGGATAAAGTATTTAATAATAGTAATTTATGCCTGATTCAAATTTAAGCACTAACTACAAATACTGTTGGGCCCAGCGAGTATCATGGCGTTGAGGTGGCTGTGTAAGCGGTATTAACATAAGTGTCAGTACGCGTGACGCAGCACACTAAGTTGGATAGGCTCGGATAACGCCGGGAGCTCTAGTAATATGTTATGAAGCCCTAGCTTACGGTACGGCCCTATATTATGCAGTGAAAACGGGGACTGACACGTTGTTTCTGATAGTGTGTTCCTAGAACGCTCGCATTCATTTAAAAAACCCTCAATAAATTTAAAATCTGCTCTTTAAGTCCTTGAATCGACGAAGTTACATAAAAACAAAAAAATATCATCGTCAACAACATGATTGGTTTGTATAATACAATTCTTGTGAATTTTAGTATAATAATTTTCAATATAAAAGTAGGATGTATTTAATAACCATATTTAATTGTAGAACAAAAGTCCTAAAGGGTATGTAAAAACATACGATACACATAAATGCTGACATAATTCTGTCTAAACTACACTAAGCGAACCGAGTTAATATCCAGCATACAATGTCTCTTGCGTTCGAGTAAATCGTTGGATATTAGCTTTAGCATTATTCGCTATATTCAATACCTATCGAACGGCGACATCAAAGCACTAATTAGTCACTATTCGAAACTCGGTTACCTTATACCTTTGACGCTATGGCATCAAATAGCGCACTAATCAATTCCACTGATCTTTGCTAATTAATAATATCTTATATGATTAAGCGCTGGCGACCTGTTAGTATAACTATACTAGAAGAGTATTTAATATAAATAACAACAACTTAGCGAAGAATCTCGACGAACATCGAAAGAGTCTCTCGCTAGATGGTTAGGTCAAATGGCAGATGCAAAAGACAGTCACGCTCCTGGACAGAGCACGCTTGACGCATATTCAGGCGTTTTCTGCTTCTGCGTTCCTTTATGAAAAAAAGTGTGGATACATTTTTTGTAGAGAATCGGATGATCTACAATTTTTATGCGAACTATTTTTGCTGTAAAACTCACCGTTAAACTTTCAACGCCATTATTTTTTTGCATAAGGGGATTGATTGGGACTTTTCACAATTTGTCTATAATAGTATTCTGAACATTCATACCAATTTTCAGCACTATGGGAATTGTTGTAACCTTACTTCTATTTTAAAGACTAATTTGACTGGACTAATAGGTAACTTGGGCCTTGCTCCGCTACTGGTACTTTCTGGTTACGTTTTTTCATACTATTATTATTTTTGTAGGTATTTTAATTTAATATTAATTTAGGTATCTATATATATATTACAATGAAAATGTTAATGTAAAAAATTAAGTAATAATAATACTTTAGGACGCTAATTTGAACGTAGTCCCACGCTAAGCAATGCTTGTGTTTTAGCAACTAGACAACAGAACAATTATATATACATTATTTTCTTTTACACGTCCATATTTGAATATAAAAAATCTTTGTGCACTTTTTAGTGTTCCATACTTTGGTTTCACTATGTCCAGCCGTCTTAAAGGGCTTAGTACCTGAATTAGAAAACACTAATCCATACTTATTTACTTATTACTTATATTACTTATTACTTATTTACTTATAATATAATATAATATTATAAATGCGAAAGTAACTCTGTCTGTCTGTCTGTCTTTCCATCACGCTAAAACTACTGAACCGATTAGAACGAAATTTGGTACATAGATGGTCTAGAGCTTGAGATAAAACATAGGCTACTTTTTAACTGGAAAAAAGGGTTATAAGGGGGACAGGGGGGTCAAAGTTTATATGAAAGTCCACGCGGACGGAGTCGAGGCAATAGCTAGTATTCTATAATTAGATATTTTTACTACCATTATTGAGAGATAACTTTGTGAGATTGGGACAGTAACCTCTGAACTTACTAAGATTTTAAACATTTATTTAAACAAACTAGTGGCCCGCCGTGTTACTCGCGATTTATTAGGGAAAATAAACTGTGTATTTTCCCATAGTAAAACGTAGACTATGTGTCAATCTAGGGCAGGGGTCGGCAAGTAGTTTTAAGTAGGGTCCGGATATTGCTCGAAAATTTTTAAAAGGTCCAGAAAAAAACGACTGACAAAACTAAAATTGATCTTTTGCAAATGCAAAGGAAACTGTGGTGCAATGTGTGGATTATTTATAATATTGTAAAATTTGTAATTAAAAAAAAATCTAATAACAAAATAAAAAATAAAAAAACAGTTACTGATAACATATACAGCTACATACGTATAATATAGGTATAGTTAAGTGTACTGAAAAATAGTACTCACTTCGGAGCGCTATAAAACCCTAACTGTAGCCCATAATGAAAAAATT
>DWAJ01003283.1:0-15174 GCA_018238005.1 Eurema mandarina
GTACTATTAAAGTTATCATAGCGACAGTGAGAAAATGAGGCGTTGTATAGTGCGAGTGAATTATCTTTAGCGCTGGAGAAGAATAGCTGCGCATCGGTAGAATCGCGCTCGTAATTGACGTATTGGTGCGAGAAAGACAACACGACTGGGACAACCAATCAACGCTCGCGTACCCGACGATCACGCGCCCCGCGCGCCGCGCCGTTACCTTATTTTTGACTTCTGCACAGGTTTCGTTCAGCGCTAAAGATTCGTGACGCGTACAATACTTTTTAATAGCAGGTAATTAGGTAAGACACGCGGGTTCACATGAACCTTCCTTTTAAATCACTCTATTTAATGACGCTTCAATTTAAAATAAACAATGATAATAAAAAAAATCAGACTAACACAATTCATATTATTACTTCAATTTTGATATTCTCATTTCTATTTCGATGGGACAGGGATGCACTCAGTGCCATGAATATTTAGCAAATGCAGTGTTACCTGTCCAATATCTTACATCAATCATCAATAAAACAATATATAAAAACCTTAGCTAGTATAACTGTCTGTATCTATGTTTGTGCCTAATTATCGAAATAGCTGAGCCAATTTCATTGCTATCAAAATCATGGCGCAACTTCTTAAGTTAGACTTCCCGCGTAATTGGGAATTACGTGAATTCGTGGCCAATGGGAAAAGTCGTTGAAAGTCTAATAATAATAGATAATGTTAAAGGAGTTCTCCACTACACAGGGAAATATTTTGTAATGTTTATGAATAAATACATTTTTATTTTATTTTATCCTACCAAATGTCCTATCCTGAATTTTAATTTTTAAAATCAATGATGCTCGTTTTCCATGAGATAAACCTCATGCTTTTTCCATTAAAAAAACCATCTGGTCATTCGCTAATCTTTTATAAGAACGTTTAACAGATAAGACAATGGTTTTAAATAAATACAGTATTGAAATCGCACATCGCAGTCTCAGGCCCCTTTGTTACGAGAACAATGCCGAGTTACCAACTTCTCTTTCCACCAACCTGAATCGGAATACTTTTAACGTTATTTTTCTATGAGCTTCTATTTCATTATTCTGTATAGTTTTCTCAGATGGAATTTGTTGGGTTTTATTTTTGGGCGGGTTTTACATTTTGCAACTTAGATATCTTTATTTTATTCTATAATTGATGTTATGTATTTTTAAGGTTATATAATTATGCATTTATATGTAACGTTAAAATACATTTCATATGGGATATGTATATTAATACTAGTTTACTTACTTCTTTTTTAGGGGTTTTCTGACCTTAACCTATGAAACATTATTATAAATATAGAATTATAAGAACCGCTAGATACATGAAGTTATATTACAACATTAGATTCTCTTCAATGCAGTGACCCCAAATCGTTTTCTTTACCAATTCACGTCTTTAATTTTAATATGAAAAGTTTTCCTAGCTTAAAACTTATAACAGATAATTAAATCTACCTTAGCGTGAACAAAGGCTAACGAAACATCTCTTCCCTCGACGATCAATACAACCTGTTTCTCGGACAATTAACGAGCTTATCTCGAGAAAAACGATCAAAGAGGGAAAGGTTTCGAAGAACTTGAAGAATCTATCTTCAACGGCCTTTAGAAGCTACGATTTGTCGGATCGTAGCTAAAGTTACTTTACTTGCCACCCCTCGACATTTCCTCTTAGTTTTAGTTTCTCTATCGAATTAAAGGATCCTGTATATTCATGTAAGTGTCCTATGTGTATGGTCTACCTGCATGGTAAATTTGAGCCAGTTCCATTTTGTGAGATTTTGAAAATTATTCCATTAGTTAAAACATGTATTACATTTATGTAGTACCTACTTTTTGACACGAAGCAAGATTTCCAAACACTCACTACAAACTAATATTTTCGAACGATAATTTGAAACAAGTTTATCTGGAAAAGTTTTTTAATATTTAATAAATAGCTTAGCCATCTTTAATGAAACACAACTCATTACAGCGGGTAGAACTCCTGCATCGTTTATCACACTTTATTTTGGCAATACTCAACTTTAAAAATAACAATTAAAAAATGTCGTAGTATATAAAAAGGATCGCGAGATGGCCACGAGCAAGATCAATTTAAATATGAAAACTAATTAGTGAAATGGCGCAGTTTGATTGCCGGAATTAGGTGAGGTTTCGGAAGGGTGCTCATCATTTGTAGCTTGAAGGAATTTACAAGGAATGCTCGGTGACTCAATATGTACACGAAAATATTTGGTAAGCTCGATTGTCAAAGTCAAAAGTATCTTTATTCAACTAGGCTACATATAGTAACTATCATATTATTACTGATCTGTTAATAAACACGCTGAAGACACATATTACACACAAATCACAATCCACGTTTATTTTCTCGTAATCCAATTTTTAAAAGACTTAAATGCATTTCTCCACTACACAACTAAGTAAACCTCCTAGTTATTTTCGCGCTATAACATAAAAAATAAATCATAATAAAAACCAGACTTTCATTCTGAAACGGAATAATATTAAAATTTTCAGAAGGTGTTACTTTTATAGAACAATTTCGCTCCCCAAAGGGTTCTGTGTCGCCGTGAGCGCTAATTATCAAAAATCGAGACATTCCCGCCGAAGCCGTCTCGAAGAAACAATTACATTACTTCTTAAGAACTTCTCGATACGAAGCGTGTCATTATTTGCCTTTACTCTTGAATATTAGATAACTAACTATAACCGTTTTCTTCATATAATTGTATGTATATATTAATTATCTTTCTTAAATATAAATAGTTTTGTGTTGTATCTGTTTTTTTTTATCCTGAAAATATTTTTTTTTATTTAATAAATCGCATGAGAGCTTAGAATGTTTTATAATATTAGCATCTTTAAGTTTGTATTGTAATGATTATAGACTATAATTCAAATTAACCCAGTAGAAAATTATGAGATATCCTCCAATTTCCTTTTTATTAAAAGGTCTGCGACGTATTTATGAAAACCCATCGTATTCAATTCTAATGTTTAAAGAAAAAACTTTACAAGCGTTTCACCCGCACGTGTATACACAGCCTAATTGTTAATTTGTTTGGCTCCAAATGACCGGCCTTTAATGAGAATTAAGGTGTTTATGAAAGAACGATAATGGAGGCAAGTTGATTTCGTTTATTAATGAATTAATGGCGAAATTTATTAGTAACTTGCCGCGCCCACCCAACTTCACTCCAACTTAACGAAGTATTGTAACTTATCGTGACTTTTCAATTATAGAGAATTATACTTTAAGTCATGATTAATAATCTATTAGAAGCTAGTCCATTTAGAAAGATAATTCAATCTATGTAATAGAAAAAAATGGTAAGTCTGTCTTTCTGAGTATTTGATACGCGTAAACGAATAGACCGATTAAGATTGCGAAAATTGAGATCTTTTATAGAAAAAATCTACAAGCTTTTAATCACAAAAATATCAAAAAGTAAGTTACGTCTTTGAAAAACCAAATATACGTATTGATTTTTTTCTAAAAAACAAACGTACCTGTTAATATTTCAATAAGTATACATATATAAAGATATTTCTCACACCATTACACTCCGGTCGTAAAAAACAAAAGGCCACTAATGATCGCAGCGATTACCAATTACAGGAAAAAATCGCTCGGAGCCGCCACACTGCGGAGAAAACGTTTTTGTTTTTCGCATTTTTTATGGGCTAAGTCGCTGAAGAAAACATTGCTTTAAGATTTTGATAAATCTGAGTTTCGCTATTTCGTAAGAAACCGCGTAATTTTGATTCCTTTCTCATCTACAGTATAATTTCAGGTATATGCTACACTTCAGTTAAGTATATTCAGTAGATTCTGCATGAAAGAGCAACAAACATACTTACGTACATCCTTACCAATTTTCGCTTTTATATTAATAATAATAATAATAATAATTTATTTCCATAATAAGTTGATTTACAAAATATTCTACCCAGGCTCCCAAGATAGTAAATACTGTTTTTCAGGAGCCTGTTTCATCCAATCATGACATATATACGGCACCGACACAATTCTTTCAGATTTACAATAGGTATATAAAAAAATTAAAAATTCATTTACAATTAGTTATAAGCGAATTAATACAGTAGAATCAAGAAATATTAATTAAAAAAAATTATATATGTATATTATTAGTAGATTTGTTATTGTGTTATGTGTTGCTTATTTTAGATAGAAAAGAAAATTAAATAAAATAATATGGCGCTCTTACTTACAATACCAAACATAATGGTCTGACTCCAACAACAGAAGTTGGAAAATTTCATATTGACGTATACCGACCAGATAACGACTGAAATAGGTTTCATCAATGCCTGCTCCAAAAGGACATTGTATAGAAAGGACTGTTAACGCATTGTAAAGCGACCTACGTATTAGTATTCATGATGACCATGTTCACTCTGTCAATGGCGACACTTCAACGAAGAAGAAACCATCCTAGCTAAACCTACCAATACCACCTCATTTCTCATCTATACAAAGCTTAACACCACCGAATGTATCAAATCCTTTCTCCCAAATCTTAAAACAAATAATTTACATTAAAAATAAATAGAAATAGGAAACAAGCAGCCGCGACTGAGTTATGGGCATTATTAAACATCGCTCGGAGTTAGGTGAAGGGTTCAGAAACTTGTGATATTACTAAGGTCCAGCCATAAAACGGGTCTGGGGCCGTTGTTCCGAGTTCCGACTCGAACCAATAAAACGAATTAAAACCTAATTAGAGGCTCTGATTTTTGAGCATTAAAGCGGAGAATTAATTAGAGGAGGGCTGTGATTTTCCGTGGAGTAATTGCACCGCTCTGATATAAGATGCCGGCCGTGAGGTACAGGAGTTCGCGGTAGCACCTAATTACCACTCGACTATGCTTACAGTGATACTGATTTTTGATATATTTATATACATACTAGCTGTTGCCCGCGACTCCGTCCGTGTTTACTTTCATAGAAAATTATTCCCCTAGAAACTGGATAAAAAGTATACCATGTCCTTCTCCTGGATGTAAACTACATCCCCACCAATTTTCAGCCAAATCAGTTGAGCCGTTATCGAGTTATAAATGGTGTAACTAACACGACTTTCTTTTATATATATAGATACGCACCATACACATATGTATGTGGCTAAGTTCAAGTTCCACAAATTAAAATTGAAAAAAAAATAGTAAGAAAAATATTTTTTAAGCTCATGGTAATACAAATGTTATGTAAATTATATATAGGTTGCTACATAGCTTTAAGCAGTATAAGATGCAACGTCTACCGTCCTATAGTTTTTATCAATTGCCAAAATATCGAAAATCGCAATATTATATTATACCAGTTGTAAATAAATAAATGACAAATTGAATCGATGATAAACATTTTTAAAAATTTCGTTACATGCAACTGTTAAAGACATTATCAATTAAGGTTAAAAAAATCTGTAATTCTACTCGGGCAAAACCGCGGGGCTCGGCTAGTATAATGTATTAGAATTAGACAAACGCTTATGACCTGTGCCACGTCAAGTAAGCTCGCAGAAAAACTGGTAGTTGTTTGAGGCGGCGGATGAATTATTCTGTTTGTCCGACCGTCTCTCCGCACCGCCTGCCTCATATTGTTTACACAGCTGAGTAGATCTTGATTACATTACCTGCTCTTTGATCTACTAGACTTAAGTTTTGTCGTTCTTTCTTAAACATAGAAAACTTTACTATTTTTTTAGACGTTAAAGCTTTAAGCACTACATTGATCCATACTTAACATATATTACATAAAAAAACAATATCACTTTTGGCTTTGACGTAGTCGGATAAAAGCTTTAATTACACTCTCTACGAAGATTAGTAAAGCAGTCCATAGCCGCATTCATTAAACATTAACCAAACAGTATTCCGAGCTTCAGCTAAAACACATTCAAAGAGACAAGTTGGAAAATTAAATATTATTTTTTCCGGAACTTTCAAAGCCAACTATAGAGCCCTCCGCGAGTTAACGCTCGAACAACTTGATAACTTCGGCTTTGAAAAATGCGATACAAAGACGCTGTAATTAGATCCGCCGATGACATAGCCTGTCTCGAGGAATTATTAAATTATCGGCCGGTTTAAAAACAATGAAAAGTTTGAATTACGTACAACTAACTTCGAAACAAATCTGTATGGCATCTTGAATAATAATCGCTTTTATAAATCGATTGTGTTGTGTTGATTTTGTAAAGAGTATCATCCGTTTTTATTCATAAATAATATAAATGAATAACCGAATCGTAATTTTTTTATTAACTCAAATACATGTACCGTTGGAAAGAGAACATCCGCTAATCTTAGCTATATAAAGATAGCTGTCCTTTTCGCACCCTTTGTATAAGCCCAATATTAGCGTTTTTCTTTCCAAATGTACCGCCAATATATTTTTTATAATTTGACATAAATAAATCAATAGCACTTTTATGTTCATATTTTTTTCATTACCAGCATATGCTGAGTGTTGTTACAAAGTAATATTGCGTTTTAATTAATTTTTATTTCATTACTATTTAAAAGTATAATTGCCAATAACCTTTCGTATCGTATAAATGTATTTTTTTTTAATAACTTAGGAGGCAAACGAGCAGGCGAGCCACCTGATGGAAAGTCCTCGCCGCCCATGTATGTGGTTTGTAATACATACATGTTTCTTACTTTCTTTCTTATCAATGTCATTTAATCTTATTGCCAACTAAGGGTACATGGCACCGTCATAGATCGTGATACATCGCATTGACATGGAGCGTTCCCCGTGGAGTTCCTTCATACGCCTGAGGCTGTATTCGACACTTTACTCTATAGAGATAGTAGGAGGTACGATAAAAAGGTTTCTGTGTTCGTCGTTTTGTACCAGGTTTCATTTTGTTATTAAATTCTTCTAAGTTGTCTGTTTAAGATAAAAAGGATGGATAGTTTTGGAAATTGCCGCTAGCGTCAGAATATACTACTGGTATTTTTTAACATAGTAAGTGTAATTTTTATGGAAATAATAAGATTTTTTAAGTGGTAACATTTAAATAGACCTGTTTTCGATTGTAATTAAAATTATATTCCTTGATACATTCTTTCCGTCTAATTTTATTTAAAACTATACTTTTAGATTTTTTATTTTCTATTTATGTCAACGGTTTCGTCCAAAGTATTAAACTTCTTGTTTATGTAATATTTATGTGTTAATGTAATTTGTACTTTTCAGTTTCAGTTTATATACTTTGAAGCAGGTTTTACTTTAACCGAGTAGTGTTTAGCTAACACTTACTTACTAACTTTAAATACAGATATAATCGCGATCATACCATTCAACTTTATATACTCCTATAGATAAAATTTTATCCCGCTGATTACAAAATGAACTTATCCCAGAATCGTAAAAATCACATACGATTATCTGATATCGTTTCTTTTAACAAGATTTTCAGGTATTACCCGTAAAACATATGATCGTTTAGCTCGGAGCGTCAATCTCGGCTCGCCGCGGGGTCTTTGTAACTGGCTGCGTCAGACCTTCAGCGAATATCAACTTATTTTATCACCTTTTAGGGACAGGGCAAGATCGTGTGTGATCAGCGTGTTTGTTGGAATTGAATGTGTTATGATATCTATATTAATGTAATAAAGTTGAAGAGGTTTGAGTGTACTTCAAAGTCAAAAGTATCTTTATTCAACTACGCTACATAAAGTAACACTTTTGAATCGTATGCCTATATGTATGTGTAAGAAAATATGTTAAAGAATACATTATTACTAGTAAAGTTATGTACTAGTTAGTCATTAAGTTAGATCAAAATGCGACTTACATCACAGTAACATCATCCCAAACTTATTTAAAAAAGGACAGACAGATAAACAAAGGAATTTAAGAATCAAGTTAGGGTAAGAGAAGGAAAGAAGAGAATCGTGTAAAGCCTGAATTGCTTGAAATTGCATGAAGTAACTAAGTGTTATAGTTTGACGCCGGTAATGATAACTTAATCATGCTTTTCTAATACAATCCATATACAGATAGACCAGTATCAAAGTTATATAAAACTCAAACCCAATAAAATAACAAAACAAACATTACAACAATATTTATGATGAATCAAAATAATTAGTACTTATGAATTAACAAAACACTGCGTCAAACACATCGGTAAACATGTTTTGCGACATCTGACCCGCCGTGGCGTTATCACTTATCATTCATGGAACTACATTCATACACAATAAACGTATTTATATATAGATATATATATATAAATAATATTATGATAGATAGTGCAGTGGTAGCCGCTGCCTTCTGCGCCAGGGTCGTAGGCCCGATTCCATTTTAGAATCAATTAAATAAATATCTCCTCTAAGAATATGTGAACAAAATTTCATTATATTCGGTCCAGTAGTTTTTGTGAGAAAGCCTAGCAAACATGCCTATATTTACATTTATAATATGTATTAGATAGGAAGTAAGGACAGCAAACATGACGAACATGAAAGTGTCAGAGGATATCAAATTCATATATTATTTATCAAAGGCATTGCCGGTCTAATTTCGTGATAAAATCCTAACACCTAAAATCCTAACGAATGGATCTATAAAACTTCATCTTATCAGCCCACCTTACCCCGACGTCACAACTATAAAAGGACCTTAATAAAACGAGATACCAACTTCGTATGACGTCGTCTTCACATTGAGGAAAACCTTTTGAAAAAAGAGGATTGAGATCTTTAAGACAACATGGATTATGTATATGTGCTTTAAATGGAATGCTTAATTTTTTTTTATTCTATGAAATGGTGTGACGAGCTGGACGCCCTCCTGATGGTAAGAGAAACGTCAGCCCATAACCAATGTAGTGCTACCCAGAACTTTGCTCTGGGCAGGGGTGCAAGTTACATTAACGCTCTCCACTTTGAGTCATAAGATGTTAAGACTCACTAGCCCAGTAATCACGCTGGCTACAGTGCCCTTCAGACCGGACCACAGAGACATTTGCATATCACTGTTCAGGCGGTAGAATGTCTGGCACTGTGGGGGTACCCACCCAGTCGGTCTCCTGCAAAAGAGACCTACCCCCGATCTTATTATATCTTAAATTTAGCTATGAGTACTTGTGAGAATAGTGGTTTAAAATATCATTAAATAACATGTTACGGTTAATGAGATACGGTCTGGTGACAGACGAACAGATAAATAGACCACGAAGCCTTGGTAATAGAGTCCCATTTAATACTCTTGAGGAGATGCACTTTCAAAAGAAGCTTGTAGTATGCATTAAACCTTGTATATTGCAAATAAATAATGAAAATCAGTTTAGCGGATTCAGCGTGATAGCATTTTTCTTTTATAAGATGTTTCTATATGGTAAGTGACCACCTCAACCCATGGGCAGTTGCCAATTTTTCAAATAGAACAAAAAGAAGGGTTTTCTGACAGAAGGGAATAAAATAAATATGGGATTTCATTGCTCCCACGTACCGAATGAAAGGAAATGCCATTTCTAATGAGATGCTACTACTTGACGCCAGTTATCTTTAAAAAGATCGTACCCCGGGCACACAACCCAATCCCACGTAACGGCATAGCTACCACGTCATACAAGAGTAACAGACCGATACAAGTATTTCTTCATCAATAAAAGTAAGCCAATCTAAAACTAGAGGCCTCAAAACTCAATCAATATGCCAAATGAGATCGCCGATTGAAATCAGGAGCGGGTCAGGGGTCCCAACAGGGTCTATTAATAAGGGGCTAGTGCAATTAATTCAGTGCCTTCGGAGATTTTAATAGTTGCCATAAATCTGTTGGATTAATTGCTGAATAATACGCTGGACCTTAGCGAGATAGGGCACGACACGTGACCGCTTGAGGTAACTTCTTGGACAATCGACTACATGAGAAATTTGGACGCATAACTTTTACTTTGTATTGTTTATTCTCAATGATGTTATAAATATATCAATAATTCAAATAATCTTAACACTATTACAGTTTACAGAATGAATTTATGTTCCATGTTCTATTAAAATTACTAATGGAATGATTAGTTCGTTCTTCGATCACGAAACTTGACGGCTTCAAGTTTTAAGGGTATTTGTAATTTTGAATGTTTATATTAAGTGTTAGTATATTTATAACATTATATGTACATATGAGCCTTAGTTCTACGCGAATATAATATATTATATATTATTATATTATATATTTTAATAAGCTCCGAACCTTTTGTGTTTTTTTACTTGGTACACGTACTTAATAACATGAAGTGCAGCTACTTGAATACACACACACACACACACACACACACACACTAACACACACACAAATTGTCCGCGGCGCACCTGCGTCACATTTGTCTTATACCCTGATTTATTTGTGTTAAGTGCATGTAAGGGACACGTAGATAATATTTTGTTCACCCTTCTGAAACAGACTTCTGTTACCAAAACACATTAGCTGAATTCACTATAATATATTTCATATAAATTTTCTTCTTTTACCAAATTTCATTAAAATTATCTTATTTGCTGAAGGCTTTTATCTGTATAAACATCACTACCAAATATCCACCATTTATACATACACATTTTCACTAAATTGTGCTTAGTATAACAATAAGAAAGAACCAATGCATTTTTCTAGCGGTTTTCTAGTTAATTTGTAATTGAACTTAAATATTATATAGTTAAAAGTTATAGAACTACCGAAGTGTTTTATTTCTAAAACATTAAAGGCAATCTCAACAAAATTTTCTAACAAAAACATATCCATTTAATTTTCGATTATAAGCTATGAGTAGTTATTAAAACGCGGAAACTCGGACGTAAAATTATGTAGGAAGCAATGACGGAAGTTTTCACATTAACATACAAATGTGAATCACCTTTTGCCAGAAAGTTGTATACAACAATCAAACAACAACTTGTCCGATGTAATGGGACTTCGTAATCACTTTAACACGTGTATTGACAAATTATGCCGAATTAATTTTTAAGCTTTCTAAATTATTTATATTAATATTAATATTATGTATATCATTTGGTAACATTATGAAAATTCCAAGATGTAACTTTATGTAGCCTAGTTGAATAAAGATATATTTTAGAATTGACTTTTCACTTAATTAATTGATTATTATGTCACGAAAATCGTAGATTAACCTTACATCGTATTATTTTAAATCGTGCTTTGGACACCATAATATAAATCATAAATTGTAACAAATACTTGAAAAGAGAAAATGCCAGAGTATTTATTTATTTTCACAGTTTGTTACAATATACAACATTAACATTTCATTAGATACAACATTTGTTACGGGCAGCCTTATCACTAATGAGTGATCTTTCCCATGCAACTAATTATAAGGAGAAAAAGAGTTTTTCTTGTAGAATCTGATTTCCAAACCGGTGATACATATACAAATATGTTTTAATATAGTTCGTGTTTGGTTCTCTTTTCTTTATGATATTGAATAAACACTGGGCATTCAAAACTACAACTATTCAATTATTTAGGCGACAGGAGGTTAATTGAATTGAACACAGGTCTGCCGGTAAGTGGTTATATCCCTCTGAGGGAGATACAGAGGTATTTATTTATAGAGAAGGGAAGGTAAAACATTTTTTTTTATATTTTGTCAAAATGTTGTTTAAAGGATTTAACAACAAGGAGACAGTTTATAAGACTACAATTTTAAAAGTGTAAAATGTTAATCAATACTTAAAGATTGTTATAAATTAAGGCTTTGTAATTTCTTTTGCTGTTTTTTGGTGTTAAAAAAAATAGTTCCTTGACGATGTACCTGTAGTGTAACTTTTTTTGTTTTATTACCTTACGTCCTGGCTGGATTTTGTTAATCGACAAGGAATTTAAAAAAAACCTAAATGGGAGATTTTTCTCCATGGAAACTTTTGAAAACTAGTCTATAATAATAACTCTATGGGGAGAATGGACACTAAGGTGTAAGTGAAGGGAGGTGGGGCAGTGGGAGGGGGGTCAACGGGGATATTGAATTTGCGGCGGCGATTCTCAATTGTTATCTGCAGCAAGGTCGAATGGCCCAGGTACTAGAGACAGCCCTTTCTTTTAGCTAGGGTTGCTACAACCGAAATAATAATTAATATTTTGCCTTTATATTGTATTTAAGGTGATTTTCTTTCTTTATTTTTTCGTAAAATCTGCGTTCTAAGCCAGCAGCATGAAAATTTAATTATTCATAGGTAGTGTTTATGTTATTAATCCAGGTAAATAAAGATAATCACATGTATTGTTATTCTAGTTAAATACAGATACTTTCTCTTTGACTTTGTAGACTAACAAAACTACCGTCGACCTGAACACACACCCGCATACAGCTGACTTTACCTTAAATTAAAAATGCTACTAAAATTTTTAATTCAATTTAAAGTAACGCACATTATTCATATTACTTTTATCAGTGTGGCAATCTATTTAAAACGATAAAAAGAAATATTTATATTTATTAATAATCATTAATTGTCATTAACAAAGAAATATGGAAAGAGGCGGCCCTACGGCACGATAGGGCGGCTATTGGTCAATTTATTTCTTGCGCCGGCCGGGACCGCAGTTATCATGATTGAATTAACTAAGGGCTGCACCTAAATCACCGCTGTACCTAAAACGACCGAAAAACGTTCACCGTTAAGGAATTTTAATCGTGAGAATTCATAGCTGGGTTTATTTAAGGTTAATTTCGGGAAACGGTCAATTGATTCCAACGGTTCAATGGAACGAAAACATTGGAACTTGTCGAATTTATTTTGGGTTGTATAAATTATCTGTGGTCGTGTAGGCCTCGATTGCTCTTTGATTTTTGAGGATAAACCCAAGGTATGGGTGTTGTATCACTTATTGTGACGGAGTTTGCTTAATTAAGGCTGCTTAATAAATTAGCTTTTTAATTAATTAACATTTCAATATAATTCTAAATCTAGACAAAGATAACATATTACATATAAAACAAATTCTATGCTTATAATTGCTATTGTACGCAAAAACTTTCCTATTAATAATATTAGTATAAGGCTTTTATAATGTGAATTTTATTATATAATTAAAAATGTATTATCAAAAACACGTATATATAAAGGATAATTATTTAAATCTCGTAACGCCGTAATATCGTAGCTCGTAGCTACGACACGTGCTACGAAGGTTGTTAATTTCGTTAGCGCGCTGAAAGGTGCTTAACTTGTTCCTAACTTGCCACTTAGATAACTTCGATACAACTTGACCCTCCTCCATTACACAAATTGTTCATCCGAAACCATTTCATATTTTTATCGTTATTGCTTTTAGTAACTTTTACTTTCATTTAGAGGAATATTAGGAACCTAAAAGGAAGAAATTTTTTTTATAACTCCATTATGTGTAAATATACATATTACTATTACCTACCTATATTATTAATATTTATATAACCTACTTATATTACTAACCCTTGAGAGGTAACAAAAAAATATTTTTTTCGATATACATATATTAATGTAATATATAAGTTATACATTAAACATTATATAAATTTAATATTTATTTACCTAATAAAATAATAACTACATTACAAACATCCCTTGGACCAAATTTTAATTATATTTATTCAGTAGTTTTTGCATGGGGTTAACAAATCAATACACACTTACAAACATTGAACTCAGATCAAGACAGGGCAAATGTAGCCCCAAATTTAAATTCCCGGATCACAATAAAGTTTCAATTCATCGTCGCTCAATAACATCGGTACAGCCTTATAGGCTTCGATCGCACGTTGAATTATTCAAATTTAAGACTAAATGTATGCCGAGTAAACATGACAGAACAAAATTAGGAATTTTTCTTTAAGACTGAAGCGGGAGCGGAATTCTAGTTATTTAAAACGTCAACATATCTATACTTACTAATATATAAAGCTGAAGAGTTTGTTTGTTTGTTTGTTTGTTTGAACGCGCTAATCTCAGGATCTACTGGTTCGAATTGAAAAATTCTTTATTTATTAAATTGACCATTTATCAAGGAAGGCTTTAGGCTACATAACATCACGCTGCGACTAATAGGAGCGAAGATATAATGGAAAATATGAAAAAAAACGGGGACTATTATTCATCTTTGAGGGCTTCGCTGCGAAAACGGTTCAAGATACAAAAATAATATGTATGAAAGAATTATTCCTCTTTAAATTATCTAAATAAAAGTCCGCGACAGTATATGTCTATCTTTTAAGATTGACTCACTATGACATAATAATAGAAATAGATCCGACGGGGACGAAGTCGCGAGCAACAGCTAGTCATGGATGTTTAGACTTATACATCTATGGATGTATGGATATGTAGATGTACAAATTTGGCATGTAGGTCAGATAGACACCGCCTTAATACATCATTTATATCCTCATATCGCCATAGAAATGAGAACTACGAACAACAATATGTATGTATAGAAAAAAATAAATAAATAGATAATGTTATAGGAGCCAGTCTTCCACAACACAGGGAAACCTTCTGTGGAAGCTGTGCAAATGTAAATTATGTAATGATTTCAATAAATGTATTTTTATTATTTTTTTTTTATTTAACTTTGAATCGCGACGAAGGAAAAATTATTTTTTTAAAAACTGACTTTAACTTTCTAACATTAAGACAACACTTCAGCTCTTATTTAGTCGTCTTTTCAACTTTTTCTTGTTTAATATCAGCTTAAACATTATCTTTAAAATTGTCTCAAGATTAGTAAGAAACGCTTCCCCAATAGACCCGATGTAACACACGCCGACTGACTCACTTTGGGCCCGGGCATTGATAGCGGGGCGCAGACATCAATAATCCCTGTTATTCTTATGCAAATTCTGCGTAGTAATAATAAGTGGAACGCGAATCACTAGACATTACGTAGATTGGAAGAATACGCCGCTTTTCGGCTGAGAAACTGCTCAATACTTACTTCTATTAGGAAACATCCATAAATGAGCAAGGATTTTGCATATACAGTGGAATCTCTATAACTCGAACCTCGTTAAATCGAATTCCTCAGTAAGTCGAAAAAAAGTGTCATTCCCTTCCGCTGAAGCCCTAAATACGCGATATCTCGAATTATTTTGACTTTGTAACT